>MU603015.1:0-18961 GCA_025201865.1 Ramicandelaber brevisporus
GTTCGCGACAAGGTTAGCTGACTGTGTGGAGACGGCCTGGGGAATCGGGAAAGCAGGAACGCAAGGCTGGCGCAGCTGCAGGTGCGTGCGTGTGCTTTCGTGCGGTTGTAGCGGTGGCTGTTGGCAGTGTGTGTGCCGATGCGAATGAGACGGCCGGGGGTTGGTTGGTTGGTTGGTTGGTTTCGCGCTTGCGCTGCTGCTGGTCGGAGGAGGGGAGGGAGGGAGGAGATGGCTTGTGTCGCTGTATATGTGTGTGTTTGTATGGCCGTATGTTTGTATGTGATACGTGTACGTGTATGTATGTGTATGTGTATAGTTGAGGGAGGACACGCGCGCTCGTGGAAAATGAAGCGCTATTTGAATCGGGCAGACAGTGACTGCTGCGCAGGTCTGGCTTTGTTTCGCAGTTGCAGCAGTTGTTGTTGTTGTCGCTGTCGCTGCAGTCGTTGCTGGTCGTAGAAAGGAGGAACGCCAGCGGACAAAGAAGATGGAGAGCGATGGAGTGGTAGAGTGATGGAGCAGTGGGGAGGCAGAGCGGTTGAGCGGCAAAGGCACAAAGGACAAGGCACAAAGAACAAGGAACAAGGGACAAAGAGCGAAAGGAGCAAAAGGCAGCGCAAAGAGAGATATCGGCGGAGAGGGAAAAGAGGCTTGGCGGGATTGCTGTTCCTCAATTTAAACGGGGCTGAGCACGAGAGAAAGGACAGGTGTCGAGGATTTGGGGTGCGAGGCTTGTCTGTTTTTGGACTGCTGGGGCTCAGGGAAGCGTGAATGAATGAGTGCGTGAATGCGTGCAAGTGTGAATGGAGACGCTGGTCGTTCTTTGACGAAAGGGGGAAGCACGCAAAGCGGCAAGGCGGCAAAGAGGAGCAAAGAGGCAAAGAGGCAGAGATGAAAAGAGGAAAGGATGAAAAGAGTCGTTGCTGGCAGCGTATGAACGAGCGTCAAAGGCATGCCGCGGCATGGCCCAGAGAGAAGCAGCGCAGGGTTCGCGCATGTGCGCAGACAGACACGGTTCACTGTCATTTCGATCTGGTGCCCCGCGCTTCGATGAGCTCACTGTGCTGTTGGGAAGGTCCCGACTCGATCTCGTCCACTGTCTGTCTCTGTACAATGTGCGCACAGAACAGTGTCGAGCCGAGGCGAGTACAGAACAGTGTCGAGTTGAGTTGAGTTGAGTCGAACTGAGTCGAGTCGAACTGAGTCGAGTCGAGTCACATCGAGTCGAACTGAGTCGAGTCATATCGAGCCGAGTCGAGTCGAGTCGAGTTGGGCAAAACAAAAAGCAAGCAAGCAAACAAGCCACCGTTTTGGCGTGACAGCAAGTCGCAGTGCCCCGAGCTGGAGCATATGCGGCCGGGGGCAGTCTGCGGTGCAAATCAATCGTGTGTTCAAGCGCATTAAAATGAAGCAGGCAGTTTATTTCTGGCGGCGGGCAAACGGCGAGTAGCCGGCTGCGAAGGCACCGCGCGCGCCGTGCAGTCCGCCACGCGCAACCGGCGGACGCGCCATCTGCGTCATCTGCGCCATCTGCGCCATCTGTGGCATCTGTGGCATCTGCGTCATCTGTGGGCCGCCGCTGCCGCCGCCACCCGCTCCCTGCATCCGAACTACCGGCATCTGGTGCGCCGGCGTGTAGTTGTGTTGCGCCTCAGTTGTTGGAATAGTATCCAGACTCTGTCACCCTTTGAACCTTCTACTACTACTACAGAACACATCACACAGTAGTGTCAAGTGTCACAATAGCCTCTCAATTTTGACTTGGCATCTGGTGTCGAGCAGGGTCCCAGTTACCCCCCGTTGCTTGCTTTCACTTTTTGTGTATGCCATTCTTTTTCTACCAACGAAATCGCTTCTCATCTCATGGCAACACAAACGATCGAGCTAGTGGTTCTCGACAACCACAGCATACAGCGTCCAGCCACGGCTCGTCAGTATAGCATCACTCGTGCCCTGACGCCGCGATATCCTCGTCAGTCTTCGTCAACATCTCCTTTTTCTATCGAGCGGATTCCAGTTGACATTTTTGCTCTCGTGTTCAGCTACTGTTCATTGAAGCTTCTGTCAACTTGCTGCACCGTTTGCAAGTCATGGAATGCAGTCGCTTCACCAGTTATGTGGAGAAATATCTCGCGAGTCCATCTCAAGTCACCACAGCTCATTTCTTGTCTACGTCGATTTGCATCTCAATCGACACGTCATTTACACATTCCAGTGTCAATTTACAACGCCAACGTTCGTATTGACGATAACTCGGTGTGGAGAGTGCTTGGAAAGGCTCTGGAAGCGATCCCGTACTTGGCCTCGTTGCATGTGGATGTGCACGTGTCGTTCAAGTTTTTGCGCATGATCACTGCGCGGTATCCAGACCTGCGTAAAGTGATACTGCACACACCAGTACGCTATGACCGACGTGGAGTTGCTGCGGTTTTGGCGCTGCCAATGTTGAGAGACTTGGAACTAAAGCAAAGTGCGGGCTCGTTTGATGACTTGGAGAGTGGCAGTGATGCTCTTGCAAGCGCTTTTGAGAGCTGCTCCCGGCATTCGGTTGCGCCGAATCGTACTCCCCATTTGCGCTCGCTCAGTATTACAGTACATGCTCTTACATCCGAGTTGGTTGGTGCGATTGCTACCTCATTCGGTCGTTCATTGCGTTCGTTCTCAGTGACGAGCAACGTCAGCCGTGGAGCGCTTGGCTTTATCGAACGGATTGCTGCAGATATTGAAGATGGTGACCACCATGACAATGACAATGCCGATGCTGATTCGGATAGCACGAATAGCGATGCTGACGAGAATGGAAACAACGGAGCTCGTGCAAATGTTGGCAGACGATCAAGACGCCGCTCAGTCACGCACTCTGGTTTACTCGAAGCCGTACTGACTCGCATGCCACACCTCACCGAGCTCACTTTACCTGCTGTTGAGATTATTTGCGCCAAGAACATCATCGCGAGCGCCTTTGAGACGTTGCAGCGACCCGCTCGCAGGTATTTTGGCATGGAGCCATCACTCACGAGTCCGCCACGCATCACTCAGCTGTCACTCAGCAGCACCGAGTTCGAAAATGGCATTCCAATGTTTGGGCAACGTGTCAGTCGTGGCCTTTGCAACTTTCTCGAACACGACACACTCGGCTTCCAGCTGGCACAGGTCACCGTTCCCACAACATTTGAATGGACAACCTTGGACCTGTTAACCACAATGTTGCTATGCTGTCCAAATATAGCGTCATTCGCACTTGGCAACTTACACCACATTCCCGTGTCACACATTACACCACAGCTGTTTGCTGGCTGCCCAAAGCTGAGCCGATTGGTATTGGACCATCTCAAAGATATTCCACCGCTTCTCAAAGATCCTGAGGGTCTCAAATCGTGCCCATTTGCTCCAACGCTTCGGTTGTTGTCCATCAACAAGTGTGGCAATGCAGCTCCGTTTGGTGGCCAATCTGCACCTGATTGGGATATGAGCAGTGTATTTGAGAACATTATGCAAAGCTGTCCTGGATTGGATAAGCTTTATATGACCAACTGCGGTGCTGATGAGAATCTCGCAAAGAAAGTGCACGATGGTATCAAAAATGGCACTCGCACACCCCACTCACGCAACTTCCATTTGGATCTCAGCTACAATGGAAAGATTACAGATTCAACAGTGGAGCAGCTGCAGGAATGCATTCCGCATCTCGTGCGACTTACATTGGATGGAACCGGTGTTTCGCAGTACATTCGAAACAAGTTTGCGCCTGTTGAAAGCAATCCCCCTATACTGGCTTTTTATTAAATTAAGTGAACTTGAAGAATATTCGTCTAGCTAGTATTAAAGTTACCATACGAATTATGATAATAATAGTAATAATAGTAATAATCAAAAGTTGATTTTATTTCTTGAAGTCGAGAGCGGCCTGGATCTCGCCATAGATAACAAGAACAAGAGCACCGCCGGTACCACGAATGATGTTGGAGAGGCCTCCGTGGAAGAACGCCTTGCTACCTTCCTTCTTGTAGAGCTGCATGAAGCAGTCGAAGGAATTCTTGTACATAATCTTACCAGTACCAGACTGCATCATCATACGGCGACGAATTGTATCAAGTGGATACGACACCGTGCTCGAAACCGCAGTGACAACCTGTGCCACCATCCAAGACTTCCACCAGACTGGCTTGACACCTTCACCGAAGATGACGGACTTGGCAGTGTCGTAGCCACCAAAGTAGGCAGCGCGGTATACAATCGCGCCAACAACCGAAACGGTAAAGCCCTGGTACAGACCCTTGTACCCGTCCTTCTTGTAAATGGATGAGATGCAATGGCCGAGACCAGTGAACTGGCGAGTCTCGCCTTTGCCAATGTCGGCAGCCATGCGGGTACGAGCAAAGTCAAGCGGGTAGGTAACGGCCAGAGAAGTGGCACCAGCGAGACCACCAGAGGCCATGTTGGCAGCAAAGAACTTCCAGAAGTCGGTCTTCTGGGAATACTTTGGGAACAAGTTCTTGTAAGTGTCCTTGAAGGCAAAGTTCAAGGCCTGGGTTGGGAAGTAACGAAGGATGTTCGGAACTGTACCGCGCCACAGCGAGAAGAAGCCTTGCTCCTTGGGCACGCGAACAAAGGCATCGATGATGCCCTTGTAGCGCTTGTCGGCGGCAATCTGGCCGGAGGAAGCCTGGACCTGGAGGAGCAGCTTGACACGCTCGATCGGGGCAACGACAACACGCGATACACCGGCGGAAACACCACCGGCAGCCATGTCAAGCGCAAAGTTCTTGGCGCGGTCCGAGAAGTTCTGCGGGGTTGAGGCCATTTTTGAAATGGTTTGTTGAAGAGAGAAAGAGAGAGAGAGGGAAGAGGAGGAGGATTTATGGAAAGCTTGATTTCAGTGTGCTGAATAATGTGATGATGATGATGATGATGATGGGGGGACACACTGAAAGCTCTTCATTATAGTGGCTTAAAATGAGGGCTTGATATAATTAAGAGTTCACCTGGCCAAAATTGATGTCCGTGCTTGGATATACGTCGGGTAACACCGGCTTGAGCAATGACGACTGATTTCCTCTCGGATAGTTTACATCATTGAATATTGGGGGGGGAGGGCGGAACTGTCGATGTGAGCAAGTCACGGCAACTGTCAGAGAATACACGTGTGCTGGAAATCCGCAGCTGTAACATGGAAATTAAGGATTAACCCGACAACCGCCATTGCTCAAAGAAAGAGGATAAATTAGTTTAACTGCTTTTGAAAAGGAGGGTTTGTTGTATTCAAGATTTAGATTTGCTCTTTTTGAATGAGTTTAAAGTCGCTTTGTATGGAATAGCACTTTTTGATTTACAGATAGTGTCTGATCGATTTAAGCATATTGCAGTTAGAGTAAATACAGATTATCATGACCGATCAAACTTTTAAAGGAAACGAAAAGAGAAGGAAAAAAGGAAGAGAATGAGAAAGAGAAAGAGAAAATAAAAACACAAAGAATAATTTATGACCCAATGGAATAAGTTAAAGAGTGATTTTTAAGGTTTATACGAAAGACAGCAAAGGGAGAAGTGCCAGAAAGGAGATTTCAGCAAGCGGTGGCAACAATGGCCTGCATGTATTTCTGATACATGGCGCCATATGTACGAACAGTTGCCCCATCCTTGACACCAACGTCGGCTGGTGACATGCGACGCAGCGCTGAGAGTTGCTGCAGAAGAGAAGCCCGAAGCTGGCGCGAGTTCATGGATGCCAATAAAGCCGACTTGATTTCGATTTCTGGATCAGCATTTGAGGCACTGGGCACAGCCTTTCCAGTGGCAGGCTTGCTGCTGACAGGCTCACACTCAACGTCAGAATCAACCACGGTGGAAACAGTTTCGGTATCTTCATCGTCGTCGCCGACTGAAAGAGCATTGGCTGCCACGGCTGCGGCTATCTCAGCGGCAACTTCAGCCTCGCGAACGGAGCGCCAAATGTACCAGCGAGTGGCCATAGCAGTGTTGGCAGCCATGAATTCAAGACATTTGATGATGGAGTCAATTGTGCTCAGGTCCTGCTGGCCAGCCGCCGCCAATGCGAGCATAGTTGTCCCGCTGCTGCCGCTAGCATTCTTCATGCGAGAAGCTTCGGCACGCTCATATATGGCATTGGCCTGCTCAAGTTCACCAGATACAGCAGTGGCCACAGCAGCAATAACCAACGAGATGTAGACACAGCGCGGATCATTGGCAACCAACGGGGACTTGGCCAAAATCATCATGGTGGCCGCTGCCAGTTCAGAGCGTCGCTGGCTAACGGGTGCATTCCACGCGGATGCATTCTTGCCAGATGAAACAGATGCATCAGAGGATGAGCCGGATGAAGAGAAGACACGGCAATGGGCTAAAAGACTAGCTGCAGCGAAGCCACACCAGCGAATGAGTGGGTTTGGGGAGCCATGCGTGAGAGATCCAGCAGCGGCAATCTCTGGGACAGCCTCGGGCATCTTGTCGCTTATAAAGGAACGAAGCGCATTGGCGAGACTGTGGAGACCGGCAACATCGGCGCAGGCAGCAACAGGCTCACCGTGGCGGCCAATGCGACGCTGCAAAGACTGGTTAGCAATTACACCATCATAATAGGCAACACGGGCAGGATCAGCACGCAGTTGAGAAGCAAGCTGAACCAAGGCACGATTCTCGGGCGATGGAGTTGGGCTTGATGCTGAAATGCCTGAGAGACTGCGACCGAGAATTGTAGTCACAAGTGCACGAGTTGTCTCGGGTGGGACGGCAACTGCAAACTTGGCATGGGTTAGCACATAGTGAACATGAAGAGCAGCAGCCATTCGGATACGCTGGAGCAATGGTGTGCGCAGCGATGGATCACGAGAGATGATGTACAGCGAAGCCAGTGTGTGAGCACGGTGGCCAATGGAACGAAGAGTCGGTGGCTCAAGCAATTCAAGTTCGCACATCTGGAGGAGGACCTCAGCACGCACATTCACTGCACCATTACCGCTGGCATTTTCATCGGCAGCAGAGTCGGCTGAGCCGTTACTTGCACTGGTTGACGTGGTGTTGCTGCTGCCGACATCGGAGGAGTCAGATGAAGCGGACTCAACAATCTTCTTGGACTTGAATGCCAGGATGTTACGGAATGAGTAGCGGGCCATGCTCCACAGCGCAGTTGCAAAGGATGCAAGCGGATGGGCTGGAACATAGTGGCCATGAACAGCCTGGGCAGTGTCACGCAGAGAGCTGTAGCGGTCCTTGAGAGCCTGGTCGTTGACTTGGAGAGCACGACGAGTCTTTTCAGTGCCGGTGCAGCTGGCTTTGATTGCATTGGCAAATCCAAAGATACGAGCGAACACTCCGTCCAGGTACAGATACATCAACAGGCACAGAGTGAATACAATGGTGGGCAGGAAGCTGGACCACTGGAGGTTGGCGACTGAGCTGGCACTAATAAAACTGCTGCTGTAGACCGAATCGTCCATCACATGAGCAGCCTGATGAGCGCTGTGAGAGTGTGGATATCCAGCAGCTGCTGCAGTAGCAGCACCGTCGCCGGACGAAGTTGAAGAGAATGGCACACCAAAGAAGGAGATGCCCATGAACACAGCCAGCAACAAACGAGGTGCAACGCCGCCACCAGAAGGAGAAGCTGTTGAGCGAGTTGGAGAGAATTCACCACCGCTGTCAGAGAACACACCAAGTGACGCTGGAGACAGAATGTCGGCAAAGTCAGATGCTGACGAAAGACGCTCGCGCTTGATACGATGCACTTCCACATCATCGCGTGATGACGTGGATGAGGCGGCGGGGCTGGGTGGATCCATCGGAGCTGCCTGAAGACTGAGCGGGTCAATAATGGACGGAGCACCGCCAAGGGAGTTTGGATCCGCATAGCCCTCAACAAATGGACAGTCTGGAATCTCAGACTTGAGTTTACCGATTTCACTCAATATGGTAGAAACAAACTCCTGTCCACCAGGGAACGACTCCAACGCTGCTTTGAATGCTGCACTTTCTCTCCGCAGGCGCTCAACTGACTTACGCAAGTAATAAATGTATTCTGTACCTTTGCGCAGAACAATGGCCTTATTATTGCGGCTAGTGGCTACAATTCCATCAACAATGATTTCGTTACCAGTAAGCGGGCCTTCCATGTAGTCATCGCCATCGTCCTCTTCATCTACTTCGCCTGCACGACGCTTGCGGCCCTTCTTGACTTCATGGGGCAGCAATGGCTCGGCCGATGGAGGAACTGGATAGCACAGAGCAGGCACTGCATTGCGCAAGTCCTTAATACGATCGTTGATGTTATTGCGATAGCGCCTCTCGATTGCATTGTGAGCCTTCTTGCGTCCTTCCGCGGCCTGCTGTTTCGTCTTGGCAGATTGCCGACCGCGTCCCGCTGGAGCAGCTGATGCTGTAGAATTGTCGACTGTTGGACCAGTTACAAGTGTGGCAGGAACATCACGGGCGGCATTCAATGCGAGTGTGCTGGCAGACTCTTTGATATCAATTGTGGATGAAGCGGTTGCATTCAACACTGGGTCCGATAATGATGCAGCCTTTGACTTTGACTTTGATTTTGCTGCGGCTGTAGCTGCAGATGCAGACGTAGTGGTGGCTGTAGATGGCATCATGGCCGAGAATGACAGAGGGACGGTGGTTGGCGATGCATCCAATGGAGAAGCAGCTGTTGTGGCAGCCGATGACCAGCCAGTTAAGCCACGAACAGAGTTTGCAGGTGAAACTGGCGCTGGATCCAGACCAAGGCCGGATGGAAGTAAACCTCCGGTAGTTGACGATGGGGAGGCAGAAGCCAGCTCATTAAGGAAAGATGCATCGAATATCTCCATTCCCGAAAGCGAGTCTGGCGATAACGAGTCAAGTGAGATACTGCCACCAGCACCACTCATGTTACTTGGCACGCTGGTTGCAAACAATCCATTCAATGATGACGCAGACTGCGGTGGCTGTGGCGGTGGCGGTGAGAGAGACGAAGAAGATGGAGGAGAGAGCCCATCGCCATTATCAGCAAGGGTCCTTAATGCAAGTTGCATCTGATGAGCCGCATCTGCGGGAGTCTTCAACACTGATGCAAACTCAAGTGGCATTGAATCAATAACGTTCGTGGCTCCAGAGTTCCATTGAAGCAAGCTGCTATCAATGCCGAGAAGTGAATTCTGACTCTGAGGAGCTGTGGCTCTGCGCTGACTCTGAACCAACGATGGTGGAGCTGTTACAACTGGCTGCGTGCCGTTTGCATTCAAAGCGTCCTGGATGAGCTGAAGTTGCTGGAGCTTCTGTAGTTGCTGAAGCTGTTGAATCTGTTTGAGCAACGTTGCTTCAGAAGCTGGCTGCTGCTGCTGTTGTTGTTGCTGTTGCTGTGGCTGCTGTTGTGGCTGCTGCTGCTGTGATAGGCCAGCAAGCAGAGCTTGAAGCATCTCGGCCGATGCTGGCAATGTTGCAGACTGATTCATACCGCCGACCACCAAAAGACTGCTTCAGTAGTTGTAGCTGTTCAAAAGACAAGGCAGAGTGTAGGCAGCAGCAGAAGGGATAATAGTTCGGAACGGAATCAGTCAGAGGCAAAGATGGCTACGAACAAATACCTCCATCGGCCACCAGATATGCATCATACGATGGCGGTCTGGGTGGTCAGCCCACCCACCCACCTTGCCTTTTTTCTCTCTCCCCTATTCTTTCTTTTTCTTTCTCTCCCTGCTTCGCTCTCACAGGAAATACAGGAACGGGAACACCGATTGGCTGCAGCTTTGTACCATTATTCGCTCGCTCGCCACCTCAATTCCTTTGCAAAAATAAAATAAAACTGCAAAACAAAACAAAACGAAATGAAATAAAATAAAGGTTAGCAAGTAGAGTCGCTCTGTTTTTCAGGCCTCGGTTGGAGGGATGATTGCATACTGGTGCTCACCGCTTCGCTCGTACTCGTACATGTCAAGCGCAACAATGCAGCTCTCACGAACAACCCGCTCTGGATCATTGACAAACTTGCGCAATGCATCATAGCACTCATCGGTGGCAATGCTTCCCAGCGCCTCAGCGCATTCATGTCTAACCATGCCAATCTCATTCATGTTCTCGAGCGACTTGATGAGAGCTGGAACACTGTGCTCATTCTGCATCTGACCAAACACAAAGCCAATCTCGTGGCGGAACAGCGCACTCTCATCGTTGAGGCCCTCGGCCAGTGCAAGAACGGACTCGCGGTCGCCGCGGTTACGGAGTGCAAACATGGCGCGGTAGCGCTCAAACAGTGGACGCTTCGCGTCAAGAAGAATACCGCGCAATGCGTCGGTAGACTCCGAAGCGTAGCCAGCTGGTGCCGGATCGACCGAGGCATACACGCTGGATGGACCTTCCTCGCCGTTCTGCTGAGCTGGAGCAGTGCCGGTCTTCTTGGCCTGGTCGAATCGAATCTTGTCGATAGCAATCTCGCATGTCTCGCGCACAGACTTGTCACCATCCTTCAAGTACTTTTCGAGAATACTGAGCGATTCTGGCTGCGCAATCGCACCCAGTGCCTCGGCAGCCTCATGGCGCACCATTGCATCCTCGCTCATCGTCTCCAAAACCCGCTCAAGAACTGGAATGGCAGCTGGGTTGCCAATCTGGCCGAGAACGTAGGCGAGCTCATGCTTGAGCAGAGCAGAGTCGTCCGCAAAGGCCTTGCCGATAATCTCGACACTCTCGGCGTCGCCCAGGCCCTTGAGAGAGAAAAGTACACGGAACCGCTCGGCAAGAGAAGTGTTGCCGGACTTGTTGAGAAGCAGATCCTCGAGCTGCTGGTGTTGTGCTGTCTTGGTCATCTCTTGTGGAGATCGAGTATGTGTGTGTGTATGTGTATGGGTGTGTGGTTTTTTTTTTTTGCTCTGAGTTTGTTTGGAAGAAGATCCTGAGGCGTTGAAACAGCCTCCCCAAACTAGTCAGGACTTGTCCATATTAAAACAATTTCAATAGCAAGAAACACCCAATCTGATACTCTCAAATCATATAAGCATCATTCATTCATTCTTTCTTTATTTCTTTCTTTCTTTCTTTCTCTGAACAGGAACCCAGATTATCTTGGATGTGTCGCTGTGTCCGATAGTCAACATCGAGTTGCTAAGCCGGTTGCAATGACATAATGAGACTGGATCGGCATTTTTGTCATTAATGATGGCCGACTACCACCAGTCGGGATGGTATCCTATGCACATTGGAGATGGCTGAATATCCATCGACGTCATGATAAGCCCGAGCGGCTATCCTTCATTTTGAGTATAGGAGTAGAGGTAAAAGAGGGAGAAGAGCAAGAAGAGGGAGAGGAAGAGAGAGAGGGGGAGCAATTTGAAACTATTAAACTTGAGGAGTTCCTTATATTGCGGATGGGAATATAGTCTCCCTTGAGCACGTTGAAGAGCATTAATCTCCTTCGCGCAGCTTTTGTGGAGAAGAAGATTGTCCGGTCTCTTTCTCATCATCCAGAGCTCAGCACCTTGTTACCCTCACGAATAATCTCTTTACACACACCATCCCATAGTCACACTCTAATATTTTTTTAATTATTGCTTACATATATATCTATCTTGTTTGATGAGTGCCTTTGAGGAACATATCAAGGCCGAGAAGGCTGTCAACGCTGGCTCCGAGTTCAAATCCCTTGACGAAGGCATCGACATCTCCGATGACCAGTCCATTCTTCGTGCTTACGAAGTTCCCAATTCCGCCACACCCGGCTCCAGTCCCATTTATCGCCATCCCTTTGCCAAAGACGAACTGGTCACCACCCCACATCCTTCATTCCGCACTCCGTACGACGCGATTGGATTCTGTCTCGAAGTGTATGCCGACCGTCCATTTCTGGGTCAGCGCGTGTTTGACAAGGCCACCGGCACGTTTGGCAACCAGTTTGAATGGATCACGTACAAGCAGACATGGGATGTCGTGAACTTGATTGGTGCTGGATTGATTGATTTGCATCATCGTGCGTTTCCAGGAGAAGACGTCAAGCATTCGCACTTTAGCGTGGCGATTTATGCACCGAACCGGCCAGAGTGGCGTCTGACTGAGTTGGCATCCGTGCTGTACAGCTGTCCGTCGGTGGCACTGTACGATACATTGGGTCCAGATTCTGTCAAGTACATTTTGGAACATTCACAGGCACCAGTGGCTGTGGTGTCCTTTGACAAGATTAGTGACGTACTGCGCGCAGTCACACTCTCATCCACGAACAGTGGCACTGCTGACGGCCAACAGCAAGTGCAGGCTGGCGAACGGCACTTGAAGATTGTTGTGTGCATGGACAACTTTGACGATGTCATCGGCACTCCCGTGAAGTTTGTGCCCGCTAAACCGCCGCGTGATGGTCGCAAGGTTCCTGGCGTGTCTCGTCCGCCTGGCCAGTACTCGGTCCAGTCAGTGCAGCTCATCAAGGATTGGGCTGCCTCGCTCGGTATCTTGCTCGTCGATTGGAAGGAGCTGCTCGAGATTGGACGCACGTGCCACAACAAGTATCCACATGTACAGCCGCAGCCAGAAGACGTGGCGTCGGTTGTTTACTCTTCGGGCACTTCAGGAACTCCACGCGGTTGCCTGATCCTTCACCGCAACATTGTGGCCAGCGCCGGTGCCGCAGTTGCTTCAAACATGCGTCCAAAGTGCGAGCTCGTCATGCTGTCGTATCTCCCCTTGGCTCATGTCTATGGTCGTGCTGCCGAGATTCTGACCATGCTGCTCGGCGGCCGCATTGGCTATTGGTGCAATGATCACACTCGTCTCATTGAAGACCTGCAGATTCTCAAGCCAACTCTCTTTGCATCGGTGCCGCGCGTTCTCAACAAGATATACGACCGTATCCTGGCCAGTACCGTGGAGGCGCCGCGCTCTCGCGGTTTGATTTGCCGCAAGGCTTTCCGTGACAAGCTGGCCAACTTGGAGGCTGGCTTGGGCAACAAGCATTGGCTGTGGGACTCGCTCATCTTTTGGCAGGTCCGCGCTGTGCTTGGTGGCCGCATCGAGCTCATCACTTCTGGGTCGGCTCCAATCGACCAAAAGGTGATCAATGGCTTGCGTGTAGCGCTGGTGTGTGACATTGTCGAGGGCTACGGCCAGACTGAAACTTCGTCAATCTCCTGCTTCACGCAGAAGGGCGAGTTCATTGCCGGCCATGTTGGAATCCCAGCACCGTGCAACGAGATCAAGTTGGTGGATGTGCCTGACCTGGGCTACTTTGCTACCGACAAGCCGCATCCGCGTGGTGAGATTTGTATTCGTGGCGGAAACGTGTTTGGTGGCTACCATCGCGACGAGGCAGCGACGCGCCAGGCTCTGGGTACAGAGGGATGGCTGTATTCTGGCGACATTGGTCGCATCAATGAAGATGGCACACTGACGATTATTGACCGCAAGAAGGCACTGGTCAAACTGGCTCAGGGTGAGTATGTGGCGACAGAGGCTGTGGAGAATGTGTACATGCTGTCGATTCTGGTTGAGCAAATGTATGTGCATGGCAACTCGCTCGAGTCTCAGCTGGTTGGTGTGATTGTACCGGATGAAGATAACTTTGTACCTTGGGCCCGTAACATCGTCAAGGACAGGCCAGCTCCAAACTGTAGCGGCGTTTGGGTGTACCGCGAGCTGTGCAAGGAGGTGGATGTGCGCAAGGCTTTGATGAAAGCACTGGACAAGATTGCCAAGGAGCGCAAGCTGGCTGGATTCGAGCAGGTGAAGGCTATCCGTATTGAGCCAGAGCTGATGAGCATCGAGAATGGTCTTTTCACGCCAACCATGAAGATCAAGCGCCACGAATGTGCAAAGTATTACGCCAAGCAAATTAAGGAAATGTACGAGGAACTTCATGCGGCCATTCCCAAGGCAGCTGCATTTGAACTTTAATCAGTAATTTAATATATTAATACTATAACTCTTTTTATACATGAAACAGCAACTTCCCTTCTCAGATGGAACATGTGGATAGCAAGGAGATGTGCATTTGTATGTATTTGCATGTTGGGTCTTTCGCGTTGTTATCTTCTTTTTTATTTACTATTGTAGCTGTGAGATCGCTTTGTTTGTTTTCTTTTTGTTTGACATTATTTTTTTGTTTGTCCTTGCCGATTGTTGCTGTTGTTGCGAATGGGGCACAAAGCTGGCGAAGCTTCCAGCTCAAAGAAAGCCAGTAGCGACGACACTGCGGCAAGTACAGCAGACGCAGATCAGCCCGACAAGCAGCAGGAATCTCAGCGTCCGAAGCGCAGTCTTCAATCGTTCTTTGTCAGGAAGAAGACGTTAGAATCTGCTCAAGTCGAGAGTGATGCAATCCAGCCAGCCAACAATGAGGATGATGCATTGGCTGAGAAACAAACAGTTCCAGAGCAGCCGCAGCAGCAACAACAACAACAAAAACAAAAGCACCACCAACAACAGCAGCGTCTCGTGCAGGCCACATTGGATTCTAACGGTCGAACGCGAAAGCATGCACGCAAAATATCTGGTGTTGTCGCTGATGCCGTTGCTGTGGTAGGTAATGGTGCTGTAAAAGATGAGCCAATGGCATCTAAAAGGACACGGCGTGATAGAGCATCCAACAATGCACTTAACAAGAATCTGGAGACATTCATGATGTTGGACGTACTGCTGGATGAGCATGAAACTGGTGTTCCGATCCAGGAACAGTCAAATATCATCTCATCAGTGACGCCTGATCCAGCAGCAGTAAATAAAGACATGAAAAATGAAGAGGAACCGCCATCACAGAAGCAGGAACAGCCAGCACCAGTCAAACCAATGAGACCCATTTGCCCAATCTTTCTTCCACGGCAACCTCGACAATCTCAACAGCAACAGCAACAACAACAACAACAACAACAACAGCAACAACAACAGCAACAACAGCAACAACAAACATCACAGTCTGTGCCTATATCCACTCCTGCGAGTATCTTTACAGCACCAGTCGAAAAGTCAAAATCCAAACAGAACCGAGATCAAGTGCATGATTTCTTCCTGACACCAGCTGAACGGAAAAGACGGCGAGAGGCAAAAGAGGCTGCGGAAGCCGCCGCGAGAGCTGCATTACGTTCATCACAGGCAGAACCTTTGGTGGTAAACGGGCGAAGTGCGTCAGAGCCAGCAACCAGTCAGAAACGACATCGATTCAAAGAGGAGAAGGTCATTCCGATGGCACCGTATCCAGACTGGGCAACATTTGGTGAAGGTGGTTATGTTGGTTTGATATCCAGCAGTGACAGCAATCCTCGCTCTGATGCAGCGGCGATTCGGCTTCCTCCAGGGCTCACCATTCGAAGTGATCCTTGTCCGAGCAGCTCTAGATTGGATTCGTATAAGATTCCTGAATTCTTGCTTCATTTCGGCCCGAGTGCCCAGAATAGACATTCGACATCTCATACATTTTCTGCACCACCAGCATCATCAGCATCTCCAGCAACAGCATATCCGGCATCGCCAGAGCCTGCAATTGGGGATGAAGCTATAGACACAGATACACTCAGCCAATCATCAGTAATAGCAATGGCTCGCGATATTACTCAGCGTAGCTTAATGAATTCTCTATCAGCAGAGTTGTCTTGGCCACAGCGATACAAGCCAACCAAGTCATCGCACATCTTGGGTAACCAACAGTCTGCTCAATACTTGGCAACATGGCTTGAGGCATCAAAGGTAACCCAGCTAGCAGCTCTACCACTCGGCAATAGCAATGGTAATGGCGGCAGCAACAACAGCAACAACAGAAGTAGCAATAGTAATAGCAGTCAGCGGAGGAAAGGTGGCCAGGGAAGCAACAAGGAGCGAGACACAAAACGGAAACGAACTGGAGGAAAGCGTGGATGGCTATCAACTGGCAACGCAAGTAGTGATGAGGACATTGCATATGATGTTTATGGTGCACGTGTTCGAATGAATGATGATTACATTGAGACTCGAATGAGAGAGATTGATCCAGAGTATGCAGACCAAATTGAACACGAAGAAATGCTGGCAGAAATGTACCAACCCAGCCATTCATCTCTAGATGGTTCCAGCAATAGCAGCAGTAACAGCGGCGGTAGTAGTGGTAACAGTGGAAGCAGTGGTATTAATGTATATTTGGCAGCAAGAATGCAATCTGTGGCATCACGTGCATCATTCACAGCGGTCGGGCAGCTGTTTAATCAGGCATTAAAGCGCAGCAACATTGTGGTTATCACCGGCCCAGTTGGATGTGGCAAAACAGCGGCAGTGTATGCATGTGCTGAGTCTGCTGGTTATCATGTGCATGAAGTCAATGCTGGCTCAATGCGACGGTCGGGTAAAGCACTGACTGAACTGTTTGGTGAAATCTCCAAATCGCATCGAGTCACAAATGAAGTATGTAGCGGCAGAAGCAGTAGCTTTGATTCCGCCAATATACTTCCACCGCCATCTACTGTAACTGCCACTACGACTGCCAGTGTTACTACCACTACTGCTACTACCAGCGAGAGTGTAGATTCCTCAGCAACATTGTCCACACCTGCTCAAGTGCTCATACTGATTGAGGATGCTGACATTTGGTTTGATGAAGATCGCGGCGCTTGGACTGCGCTCCAGTCACTCGCTGAATCATCCCGTCGTCCAATTGTGCTTGTTTGTAACAATATTACACTACTGCCACGCGATGTCATCAACCCACGTCGGGTGTTATTCTTTGAACGGCCATCAGCTCGAGATTTGGCATTGTTATCATATGTGTATCTCTGCGATGCTTTGCAGCGAGATCAATCTGTAACTTCTCGGTCTGACATTGACGTATTGGAGCAAGTTGCACATGCTCACAACTGTGATATCAGAGCTACACTGCACTATGTTGAGGTTGTGGCAAGACTCATGACATCAAAGCATTGCTCACTTGCAGCGGCAGTTGGATCATCTCTAGCACGATCACAGCAATCACTTCCAAAGACAATATGGCGCAGTGAGTGCAAAGAGTGCGGTTTAGCTGAAATGGCATCAACAGCCGAGGAAATGTCGCTTGCTCTTGCACTATTCCACAGTGATCATCCGCATCGACAGCATCATTGTGAACCACCAAATACAGCCGATCTCATCAATGGCATCAGATACACTAATTTTGAACTTACTCGTGACATGGCTGCAGCTTCCACAAGTTCAATGCCAGTAGCACCTGGTCCAGCTAGCTCGTATGGCAATTCAAGCCTTCTCAGCTTCATGTCACGCAAGGTCACAGCATCACCCAGTCCTGTAGCATCAGCCGGAGATTCTACTAACAGCGGTACTGATACCGATGCTGCGGAGCTCGATTGCATTGACAATGTTGTACTTACAATGGCACCTGCTCCGGCTGATCCGCAGCTGTATTTTGAATCTGAAGTGCTTGATCGTGTCTATCATGAATACACTCAATTCCTCCAGTCCACTACACGAGCCACTTTATCGCCCAGTCCGCATGATACATCCAGGCCAACCATTCTCGAGGCATTGGATTACATTGGCACAAGGAGTCGCACCTCTGTGGCTTCGTTTGCTGATGCATTCCCATATTTGGTACACATTGTCCATGCAGATGCGTTGCACAAGACAACTGCCACCTCATCAAGTGGCTCCAATGGCAGGTCGGATTCCACCGGATTTGGCAATCGTCGACAAACTCGCAGCCGTATCTATCACAGATATTTGGAGCACAGCATCGCTGAGGATTTGGCTGGACGCATCATGAGTGTTTCTGATGTCATTCGGCGAGAGTTGCCTGCATCCTTGACAATCCCTCCACTGCCAACAGCCCAAGAATCAGAGTCTGAATCAGCGCCGGTTCCACGAGATAAACGGCGGTTAATTCGAGGTGGTCGTGCTCAAAGAACACTTCCTGACGAAGACGAGTTTATAGTATGATTTTTTTCAGGCAAAGTGATTAAAAGTAAGAGGGATAAAAAAAAGATAATGTGTGATGTGGCTAGTGCTTTTATTTTCCTTTCTTTTTTATTAAAAACAATTAAAAGAGTAATAATAATAATAGTAATAATAGAATTACTCATCCTTCTTCTCGGCAGACTCCTCAGCCTTCTTTTCTTCCTTCTCGGCTGGAGCAGCAGCGGCTTCCTCAGTCTTCTTCTCCTTCTCCTCCGCAACAGCGGCAGCAGCTGGAGCAGCCTCTTCCTTCTTTGGTGCCTCGGCGTCCTTATCCTCTGGCTTCACATAGTCAGCAGCATTGATGGTTGCCTTCTCGCCGGCAGCAACGGCCTTGTTGCTTTCCTTAGCCTTCTCAAAGATCTCCTTGAACTTGGTGGCATTCTCCACGCTAGTGAATCTAACAGCAAAGGTCTCGCTGGCAACCTCACCCTCTGCAAAGTCATTTGTAGCGCTGTAGACCCAAGAACGGTCGGATCCAACATTTGGCTTCAGCTCCATAGTATCCAAAATGTAGTGGTTGGCGCAAATCTTGAGGATCTTCTCACGACGCATCAGGACACGAACCTTGCCGGTGCCGCGGTGCATCAGGAGCTTAATCTCGCCAGTACCGCGCTCCTTCCACTCATTGTCGGATTTGCGGTAGAGCTTGCTGCGGGCCTTGAAGAGAATTTCCTCGTCCTCTTCGTTGGACTTGGTCTCAACCTCAGTAACCTGGACAATTGGCTCAAAGGTGGCGTCGACCTCGGCCTCGGCGTCCTCAGCACCCTCAGCCTCGTCAGCTGCAGCTGGAGTGGCGGCGGCGGCTGGCTTGCCAAAAGTGCTAGTTGGAGCGGCACCGCCAAAGAAGTTGGTCTTAGGCTTGCCATCCTCAGAAGAAGAAGAAGCGCCAAAGAGATTCGAGCTGAACATTGTTGCTGCTGGCTATCAATCGTGTCCGATCTAACGAATTGCGAAACGAGAAAAAAAAAAAAAAAAAAAAAAGTAAAAGTAAGAGTAAAGACGTCGTGTAGTGGTGGTGACGAAGGCTGTGCTTTTTTTTTTATGGTAGCTGCGATCTGGAGGTGTACGCGTTTATTTTTTT
>MU603016.1:0-17784 GCA_025201865.1 Ramicandelaber brevisporus
CAACCATGACCAAACATACAGTCTAGCTCGTCCATGTCTAGGTTGGAGTCATCGGGTGTGGCAGTAATTGATACTGATGATGATGCTGCTGCTGATGATGATGGTGGATGAGGAGGCGACGGTGGTGCATCCTCAAATGCATTGTCATGGTTGCGTTTCCCAGGCACAGCTTGAGTTGCGGCAGTTGGCGAGCTGTTGAATTGTTGTGACTGTTGAGCCTGATAAGAAGAAACAGATGGAACCATAGCTGGTGGAGACAGAGAGTGCGATGGAATGTCAGCACTGCAAGGCACTGGGCGTGACTTTGAACCACGCAAGTTAGTCGATTGATGTGTTGCTGTTTCTGTTGCTTGTGAATTTGGTGCTGACGTAATGTCCGCTGGTGACGCACTGGATGACAATTGATTGCTGCTGCTGCTGATAATGCTGGTGCTACTGTTGTCACGTCCAGCAAGCTTATATCGAATATAGTAGATACCTGTGCAGACATCCCGATTGAGTAAACCACCAGGAACTGGCGTGTAGGTGCCATTAATATCAATCTGGAACAGTTGATTGTCTTGATAAATGGCAGTTACAAGATATCCAAAGCGTGAATCGTGATAACTCAGTGTGTCTAATTTGTACTCATGTTTAATGCCATTAACATCAGTAATAATAATTGTATCATTCATGGTCATCTCAAGGGAGCTTTCATTGTAAATTCTGATCAAAAGAGTGGATGCAATTGAGTGAAAGCTATATTTCATACCACTTGGTCTGCATCTCTTTGCACACAATGATTTACCAGTCACTAGTTTCTCCAAGTCACAGTGACCTGATAATTTAATGCCAATGTAATTCATATTAACAAGTTTGCCATTCTCACATTTGCAACTGTGCAGTTTCTGAACCTTAAAGCAAAACTGGTGAGTATAAGTATCAGCCATACCAACATTCCCTGAACGTCTAGCAAAAGAACTAAGAAGCATATGGATGAGATCTTTTTTATCTGAAGATCGTCGCTTTGCTTCGATCAACACGCTGATGAAAGAGCTGATGTGATCGTGACTGAGTGACTGAATTGAAGCAGCAAGTTTCGCTACATTGGATGAATGAGATACGAGCTGGCTCGCTAGTAACAAGAACGCTTCAAGCAAGTCTCGCCATATGATGTCTTTCAAGTCCAATTCCATATCTTTGAGTTCCCTTAATACAACATTGAGGACACTAATCCACTCAGTGTCTCGAGCAAGGAATACCAGAATCGCCATGACTTTTGGAGTGCTGAGTTGTTTGGAGTGAGTTGGCCGAGAACGACGCACAGGTGAGCGAGAGCGCAAATGAGAATCACGGTGTCTCCTATCTCGTGAATCACGCACAGATGAGCGCGAGCGAGAGGGACGTGGACGAGAATGAGCACTCATTGAATGTTGTTGCTGCAATTTGGAGCAGTGATATTGTTGCAATGAATGAGATAGGAAGAGGAAACAAGCTGTTGTTGTTGTTGTTGTTGTTGATTGATGAATATGCAATGAAAAGGCAAAGAGGCGCATAAGACCGGGTCAGTGATCGACGGTGTATGCTGATATGTCCTTTCGTTTGTCAATTGAGCCTTGTGTTCCTTGCCTCAATCGACCGCCACATTCCAAAAAGCAACAAACAACACTGAAGACAAATTGCTTCATTACTGTCGATAATGATCATCCAAACGAGAAGTGAAGTAGACCAGCAACATCGACAGCTGTCTCAGGAGTGCAAGATGGCTGTCATCACTTGCCATTGGCGCGCTGCTGGAATTGCGATACTATAATGAGCAAACTCGACTGGACTTTGTTTGCACAAGTACGCTCTTCGCTGTGGACTGGCTGATAGAGGCGAAGCTGGCAGGGTGTTAGACGGAAGTAGTGACGAGCTCGCTGTTGGAAACACAAGATGGGCAGCTGCAAACCGGTGATTAAGTCGACTGTGGTGGCTCGCCATCGCTCATACTTCAAACGAGCAATCTGATTGAAACGAAACGTGGTAGTGGGAGGTTTTGTTAGCAGATTTGTTTCTTCATCGTTTCTCTTTGATAGAGTCACAACAACAGCGACAGCAAAACAAAACAACAACAACGATGGCGACAGTGAAAGCGACAACATCAACAGCAGCAACGATCAGCAACAGAAACAAACGCACTGCAACAGCCTCAGCTGAGTCCGGCCACATCGACCTCGAGCAGGACGATTCAATTCCGCTTGCAGTAGGTGGCCAACACCAGCACTGCCTAAATCGAATTAACGGCGGCATATCCCGAGTGTGTCGATGATGTCTCAGGTGTTTCGCACAGTGCAACGACCAGTTGAGATTATCCGCATTATCAAGAGATTGTACACGAAAGATATGAATCCAGCTCCTTATGTTCTATGCAACAACATCTTCAGATGAAGCCGTCGATGTGTCCGAATCCATGGCTACATCGGCAGCTGAGGCAAAGAAGAAGCGTGGCAGAAAGTCTAATTTCACGGAGAACTCCAGATGCATTCCGTCCAGGGCTGCTGAGCTGGTTGAGCAACGGATCGTGCGAGTCAAGAGCTGGTTCGACAACTTTCGTAACTCCAAAGAAGACAAAACACTCTTAGCTGCGGGCAATACTCGTGCTGAGTAGCTAACTCTCTTGTTCTTATGTACTTTTAAACGTATTAAACATGATTAAAGACTTTTAAGTACTCTGTCTACTCAAACTGCCGCCGACCTTTGCCATTCTGCACGAGCGCAAACCGGTAGAATATGCCGTGCTGGCCTCAGCCTGTCCACGCTGCCGCGAGAACGTCAGAGAAGACTTTGCGCATCTGCTGGTGTGCTCCGCCGGCCCGAGAGTTAGAGTCGCTGGCGAAGAGAAGGAGGACCAGGAGAGCACAGTTCCACCGGTCGACATCACTCTGGAGGTGCTGGACGGTATCATGGACGGTGCTGCTCCGAACGACTGGAGCCGACTGGATGCAGCCATCCGCCGTGCAGACACTCTCATCTACCCCAGAGTGCTGGCAATCCTGCATCCGATTATGCGCGGAATGGGACGCTCGATACAGAGGATCCGAGCCCATTCCCGGTACCGAGCAACGCAGTTCGCTCACCGCGCCTTGCACGCCTTGCAAGGGATGTGGATGAAGAGGTGCAAACAAGCTATCGAGCTGGAGCGCGAGAATGGCATCACCTTGAAGGTCAAGCAGCGCATCTTCGGATACGGGTCGCCGAGCCACACGGAGGCAGACGACGCGGCGGAACGCGAGGCCGGGATGATCCCGACCCAGGACACGCAACCCCAAGGCGGCGCGACGCGGTCACAGCGCACTCACAACAACTACCCTCGCGCGCACCCCAACTTCGGCCAATCGTACGACCGCCACCGGATGAGACAGCACTACAGCCAGTACATGTCTGATCTGATGCACACCCCTAACGGACCCCAAACGTAAATGCCCAAACCTTTCATGCTCGGCCGTCTGTGTCGACTAGCTCCCCTGAGTCTTTTCTTCCTCACTGCCGGTGCGTTTGGACCGGTTAGACAGCCCCGTGAATGCCCACACCTCGACTAAATCTTCCTAGTCCTAGTTTTCACCTGTGTTTTAACCGTTAATCCGTTCAAAAAAAAGAATATAGCGTGGTGTCCGTTCGGTTTAAGCCTTCTGATTGGTTGGCGATACGACGCACAATTCACCACAGAAAGTCTGTCTACTACGTTTTTTTTGAAACCAATTCCATTCTCTCTCTTTGTATCGCTCTACACCTTCAACCAAAAAGGCATTTGTCAGCACTGTTGCCTCCACAGTCAAAGATGGTCCACGCACACTGCCTGTCAACAAAGCACTGGCATGCTGTCCATTCTGATTCTATTGGTTTCAATCCCTACATGTCCACTCCAAGTTACACTTTTAATATGCGCTGTTTACCAAACTAACCATGGTTTGTCCACCATCAAATGACTCGCCAGCTGAGAGACGTGCAGCTAACACAGCACGGATGTAGCAACAGCGAGAACAACAACAGCAGCAACAGCGACAGGCAGCACGTGTTGCGCAGCATGGCGTACTCTCTGATGAAGCCGCATCCGAGCTGCGCCACAGAACACCAACTCGCGGCACTCTGCCCACGAATACTGACGTCCCCTGGTGGGATAAGCTGGCTGCTGCTACCAACAGAATCCAACCTGTCGGCATCAACTGGTATAAGCTATGCGGGCATTGCAGAACTCGCTTGATGGTTGGTGAAAACCGAAATGTCTGCTGCAGCAATGGGAAGCTGGTCAATCATGTTGAAGGCCAGATATCACCAGGCAAAGTCACGAAGCTGCCACCACTGCCACCCGAGCTGCAGGAGTTGTACACGAGCTGCCAAACAAATGCAACAACGACACCATCGTCGCCTACAGCCGCGCAGCCAGTGTCGTGTCTGGCTCGTGGGAGTGCACTGTCGGGCCGAGTCGCTGCCCGGTCGTTCCAAATGATGATTGTTACGTTTAATGATGAAGTTATAATCTAGTTTATATATTTTAGATAGTAAGAACAATGACGACTTGGGTATACCAAAGCTCTGCAGAGGGTTCATTCCCATATGCAAATCCGCCATGACTAACTTGTTCGTTAAACGGATCGCGTGCCGGAATCCAAACGATACGCTTCGATCCATGAATGTTTTCAAATCGGTCGGAATACTCACTATCATCTGCAATCGTGCCAACCTTCGAGAACTTCTTATAGTAGAACCCGCCGATTTTGAAGCCTTTGCCATGATCTTGGCCACCATTATTGTTATCATCTTCACCTTCGTCATTGCCATTGGCATTCTCATCATCGCTATACTGAATTTCATCTTCACCCCGGTGGAAATCGTCAACATCACTGTCTGGATCAAGGCGATCTAGCAGGTCCGTATCGGTGGAAAATGGAACCAACTTGACACTGAGGTTGAGACTCTTGGCTGCGGAATACACGACGGCATCGGCACCCTTAAGTTCGAACTTGAGGCCAGATGTGTGCGGATACGCATGCTGGGCAGGAACAGCAAGCTTACCTTTAAAGCCTGATCTAAGCACCGCTCTAATGACAGAGATAATAGGCGAGTCGATGACCAGCGGAGAGCGCTGGATACTATCTCTTACACCCAGCAAGCTGTACGTGACAGTGACACGGTAGCCGGAAGTAACTGGCAGAATCTCATGGGCACAGTCAGTGTAGAAGGCTGCCCAGTTGCATTGTTCATCCTCATCCTCATCCTCATCTTCATCGGTATCAGCACCAGAGCCTCCAAACTTGACCACATGCTTGTCGTCACCATGCGAAACAGTGAGCTCACCTCCGGTAAACGGAGATGGCAGACAAAGCACCAGCGAAGCCACCAGGCGAGGATCCGTAATCGTATCTACATGAGGGCGGAACATGTCGCCTTCCTTGTACACATTCATCTTGCACAACTCTGGAACCAAATACGTCATACTGCTAATACCAACATTGTCGAACTCATCGCAAGCATAAAGCTCATCCTCATCATCACTCTCCTCATCATCCTCACCATCACTGTCACTATCGTCGTCACTATTTGGGACATAGTCTTCGTCATTTTCATCACCGTCACTATCATAAATATCATAGATATCATCGATGTCCATATTAGCAAAATCATCTTCCAAGTCATCAATAGTCTCACCACGATTTGCATTACCATAATTGTATCTCAACAAGCGGCCAGGCAACAACAAGCGTGACACCTTTTGAACTATGCGGCACAAGTCTGGTACCGAAGGAATAAACTTCTCTGGCTGGAACGCACGTGCGCTGCGGTACTCTGGGTCAAGCACCTCTTCTTGGCCTCGACCAAAAGTAGCCGGAGCACCAGCCTCGTAGAGAGCAGCAGCATCGTCTGGGAGACTGAAAATGCGAGAATCCCTGTTGTCGCCACCTGGAGTGACGACCCAGACCCTGTCACCTACATCGGCGTGGCCACTAACAACATAGCGAGACTTGAGGCCGACGATGGCGGTGGAGAGTTCTTTGAGCGCGTGTTTTTGAGCGCTGGTGCGGATAACAGGAGCGGCGGCTTTGTTATTGTTTTTGTTTTTAGCTTTGGTTTTGCTTGGCATGTTGTTAAAGAGTAAAGTGTGTCGATTGTCTGTCGAGGGCTGGTCTACTGTTTGTCTTGTTTCGATGGAGCGAGAAGGACACTGAAACGAGAAGAGAGGACGACTAGCAGTTGTTTTTATAAGTTCTGTTTGCTGCGGATTGAACAAGTGAACACACGTCCAAACAAAAGTAAGGAGGCAAGCCACACTCGGACGAGCTAGTGAATGAAAGAGAGAGCGCAGGAGAAGCAAGAATGTTTCTCGATCCATTGTAAACTGCAACCGTTCCCATAGGACACACCCACATTGCGCGTACGCCACACATCGACCCTGCTATCCCTTTTCGTTTTGACACGAATAACAACTACCAAAGTGGCTGAGCCCACATGTGAGTGCAAATGACAATAACGATTTGTGAGGTACCTCCATGGAGTGGGTTTAGCGGAACAACGGAGGTATAGTCAGGATAAGCAACACGTCGATTTTAACTGAAAAAACTATATTCTTAATGCTATTGGATGTGTAGCTGACTAGAACAATATGGGCAAATCCGCTTGGAATCTGCCAATCTGAATACTGTTTTAACAAAGAAGGACGGCATGAACTATAGAAACACGTCCACCTCCCCAAAGGAAGGATACAGTACCAGTAGCAATAGCCAAAAAGAACCGAACCGAACCGAAAAAAAAAAACATAGCATGGCGACAGCAACGGGGGAACAAAGTGCTGACAGCCAACGCAACCACCTTCACTTAATGACAACGACGACCAACGACAGCAAGCAAAAGGTGGGGGAGAAAGCCAACGGAAGTGGGGACGAACCAAGAGGGAGAGGGAAACAGATAGAACATGCCGCTGGGAAAACCCGGATGCCAGCCACACCAACCTGGCAACAGAGGGACAGCCACCACGGGGACCGAACACCGCGCCAGCACACGCCAGCACCTGGGGACAACGAGGGAACAACGCCGATGCTTGAAGGAAGTCTTGATGAAGAGAGTGCGTGCTTTTTTGCTAGTGTGTTGTGGTGGTTGTAGAGAAGAAAGAGAGAACAACGAGCAAGGGACGCAGCGTAGATTCACGACTGATATAGAATGTGGATAGATTGTTTTTTGCTGGGAAGAAGGAGAAGATAGACGCTGATCAGAAGGAGGTAAACGAAGTGAGTAAACATTGTCGATGATATCGATTAATGAGTAATATTATTGAACAGGAGAGAACAAAGAGGAGGTATGAGAAGGAGATATGCAGATCTGCCGTGCATGCGTTGCTACTACCACACCAGTTCACATGGATAGAACAGGATCACACTGTGAGCAATGGTTGAGAACAGTGATTGTTGAGGTAGTCGCAGACTCCAATTGTATTCAGGCAGCTATACAGGATTTGATGTTTGTCACTGATGGCAAGACAAAGCCTGTCAAGCAAATAACCACAATGCTTTCGAGCGACAATATCAATGTGAAAGGTGGTTTGCGTCGTTCTTTGTGAGTGCAAAAGGAGCATCATTCATCAACTTCTTCATCTTGATGTGAGTTGAAGCTGTGACAGCACTGCAATGATTGTAGAAGAAACAGAGATTGCTGTGGTGCATCCATGCTTGTTATCGCCACAGAATCCTGCCAGTTGAGCAAGTGAATGGATTAAAGCCGTTGACAAAAAGGTTCGATTTATTTGACTTTTCTTCACTCCAGCGAAACCATTCTGAACCCAGGCGGATTTGCCCATATACTGCAGCTCCTGAAAACAATTTACAAAAAAAAATAAAACGATGATGATGACGACCTCCTGAAGTATATATACACGCAACCTGCGCAAAATAACACCAACTTTCCAACTCTTATCATCATCATCATCATCAACTCGGCCATGCCCTCGGCGCAGTTGTATCGTTGCCACCATGTGTATGCTCCACAGCGAGATGATGAGCTTGGTATGGAACCTGGCGACTTGATTATGATTCGGTCGCAGCCGCATTTGGACTGGTGGATTGGCGACAATCTGCGCACAGGGCAGAAGGAAGCTTGGTTCCCGTACAACTTTGTTGACCCTGTGGAGCCCCCTACATTGACGCCGCCTCCACCTCCACCACACCGACGTACGCCGAGCCAGACACCGCCGCAGCTCACAATCACAGCCACGCCACAGAACGAGACATCGGCGGTTCCCATTGTATCGGCAATTCCACAGCCACCATCCGCAGATCAAGCTGGGGCAGCAGTTTCCGCTGTCTTAAATACTGTACAGAAGCGTCACAAGCATCAACAGCAACATCAGCAGCAACAGCATCAGCATCAGCATCAGTCTCGGCTGCCATCTCCAAAGGTTCATTCATCCTCATCTGACAAGAGAGTCATCACTCTGCGTCGCTCGCAAAATCAGCTGTCATTCGATGGCTCTGATACTGGCTCACCCATCTCGTCTGGCATTGGCAGTGCTCTGCATCTTACCAAGACATCAGACTCCAGCAATAGTGGTGGCATTGGCAATTCTTCCATGCGGTTCAAACGTCCACCGCCGCCTCCTCCGCCACCTCATCCTTCTTATCCCCAGCACCACCCTCATCCTCATCTTCCGCAGTTGCAAATGCAGGGTCAGACAGGGCGGCATGGGCTGTCAAGCAATCCATGCGTTGGATTGTCACCACCTCCACCGCCACCTTCTTTGTCTCCTCCACCACCAATGCCAACTGCGATTCCGTCTATTGCCAGCATTCTCGATGGTAGTAGTAGTAGTGGTGGTGGTGGTGGTGGTGGTAGCAACAATGATAGCAAGACTCCAACTCGTTCTGCGAACACATTCACCTCATCATCGACTGTCGCTGGCACTTCAACAGAGCGCGATCATCATGGTATTGGTAAAGTCAATGACCAAGAAGCTGACAAGAGTCCGGTTGATTCGGCATGTCATTCTACAATCATTAGTCCCCAGAAGAATTTGTCATTGAGTGCTTCAGTCGTCAGCTCATTGCATCACACTGTTGCATCAAAGTCATCCACATCGAGTTTGAAGGTCCAGCCAACTGCATCGTTTTTCGTCAACAACATTGAGCCCAAGTCAATGTCAGCAGCTTCATCTCCAATGGTTCCCGTTGTAACCAATAAGAACGACACAGCCAAATTGCCCAATATTACTTCAGTAAACCAACTAGCAGCCAGCACAACAAATAGAATCGCTGAACTTCAGAAACGATTTGCGACGAGACGCGCAGCAGCAGTAACAACATCCCCGCCATCTCCAACTAATATAAGTGTGATCACACCAATATCACAGAAGCAGACGCCAGTGCAGACACAGGCGCAGACGCAGATACAGTCACTGATGCAGACAACTCCAGTTGCGCCAGCACTTTCAGATACTGTATCGACCAAGGCTGCAGCATCTAACGCTGTATCAGTCGATTTAGATCAGTTACGTGAGTTGATGCGCAACGAGGTTACAAAGGTGGTCGGCGCAGCAATGAAAGAGGCACAGGAGCAGATCACCAGCAACTTGGCATCCATCAACCAGCAGATTGCGGCGTCGGTCAAAGAACATCAGCAGGATGCAATCAGCGTGAATGAGCGGATGGCAGTGTTAGAGAAGT
The DNA here is from genome assembly GCA_025201865.1 of Ramicandelaber brevisporus. Lineage (NCBI taxonomy): Eukaryota > Fungi > Kickxellomycota > Ramicandelaberales > Ramicandelaberaceae > Ramicandelaber > Ramicandelaber brevisporus. Next base: position 9,666 of record MU603016.1, read on the forward strand.
CAATGGCAGAAACTAGTGCCAACGTCAATCAAGTTCAAAGTGACATTGCCCAAATATCGCAGTGGTTCAAACTGCTTCTTAATATAGATGAGTAAACTAATCCATAACATTTAAAAGGAATATACGAATTAAAGAACATCAAGTATGTTATTTATCCTTAGCAGACTCGTCGGCGCCATCAACAGCAGCTGCACCGCCGGCAATGGGTGCACCACCCTTTGGTGGAGCAGGCAGGTCCCAAGCCCACAGCGGAACAAAGCTTTCAAAGAAGCCAACGTCCTCAAACAGATTGGGGAAGATCCAGATACCAGGAGATGCAACAACAACAGTGATGATATAGAAGATGAGTCGCACAATCGCAATCGCAAACAGCAAACCAAGGCATCCAAGTGCAGCCATCGACACGTACCATGCGCCATTCCGCATCGGTGCAGGCCACAGCGGGAACATGACGCCAGCCAGCACAATGGACACGAGCGCCAATCCGCCCAGGATAACCATCACCTGGGAGCCCTCGTACAGCCACGCGTAGTAGTGCTCCTCATCAAACGTCTGCATGGGGCTGATCTGCAGCATACGTGTATCGTCTGGCTGCCGCTCGCAACGCACAAAGAAGAAGTGGCTCAGGACATCAGTGAGCGTGCTGGTTGCGTCCTGGCGCGAGCTGACGGAAGGGCGAGAGCCTGACTGGTACTCGTCACGCATCAGAGCGTTGATGGCGCTCTTGCCCTTAAAGTACTCGACGCGGCGGCCGTTGACGACACCTTCGCGGAGCTTGATGCCTGCGCTGGAGCTGCGCAGGTACTTGACCACTGCCCAGATCTCTTTCGGTGCGCTGCTGAAATCCATCGTTTCGTTCAAAGTGTTTTAATGTTGGTGAGTATGTGTGAGTATGTGTGTGTCGATGCGCTGGCAACTTGGAGTGACCAAAGGTCGACGAGAGAAAACATGTGGAATGCGGGGGACGTGTGTGCTTTCTTGCTATTCGCGCCTACAGAGAGAATTGCGAACTTTTGCCCATTCGAATGAAAATGAAATGAAATAGCACACAGCATCATGGACTCGAGGCAAGCGAGCGAGTGAGCGAACGGGACACTGGACTGGGCGCAGCACTTTGCTCATGTCGCACTCATGCAAACATGAAACAATACACACCTTTTCTGCTATTCTGCTTGATACAATGGACCGCCGCAAGCATCCAGATTCTGCCGGGCGGCCAGCGTCTGCCGATGCACGACATGTACGGGGAAGACGACACTCGTCAGTACGACTTCAGCGGTCCGCTGCTGAGGGCAGAGTTTGTGCCAGACACCTGGTGCAAGGTTGCTCCGCTGCGTCTCGATGCGGTGCCAAGCAACAGCAGCGACGATAAAGGGCTTGCAATCTACGTCGACAAATCTGACAAGTACAATGCAGGCTGCCCAACAGTGGCATGGGTATTGAGGTCGCTGCCAAATGACTTTGTAGCGCAAAGCAATCTGACTCAATACTCAACTGTTCTTTGGATATTCGTCGCAAGAGATGACAGTTCAGTGGCATTTGGACACAAGGAAGCTGATCCACTCGATGACTATTGGGATGTTCTGCCAAAGGGGGTTCAAGTAGCGCTGGTCCCATCCGATGCAGGCTTAATCATCTCAAACACATTCATGGCAGAACAGAATAGAAATAGGACACGCTACATCGCATTGGAAGCTCACATTGAGCGAGATCCAGGTCCGTGGAATCGGTTTCTTCAATCGAAGTACTTCAACGTTGCGACTTGGCTCATCGGCATCACCAACGCTATGATTGCAGTTGCAGCGCTAATAATATTGTGCCAGGCGTTCATGTACGGCGAGCGGCCGACTTGGTTCAAGGCACTGGCTCTTTTGTCCGCTGTTCTGTTTGCTGCTGTCGACGGATTTGCACAGATCCGGCTGCCAATTCGAAACTACAAGATTGCGCTCATGTATGCCGTCTGGATGTGGACAAACGGTCTCTACACCATCATCATTACTCGATGGAGTGCATTCATGTGCAAGATTGGCAGCCAGCGCATTCCATACTACATTCTACTTGGGCTGTGCTTGGCCAACGTCATTGTGTTCGGCGCAGCGATGATCATTGCTTGCATCTCGCTCTACAGCACTGGGCTGGAAATTCGCGGTCTGGCGTTCACAATGTATTCTATCATTGCTTCGGCGCTGTTCGGAGCGGAGGCGCTGGCGATTCTCTACGCCGCCGTCCAGTTCATGCGGTATCTCAGCAGTCTCAAGTCCAGAATGGCTATTGGCCTGGTGCATTTCTTGAAGATTGAGTCGATCGCTCTATTCATCTTTTGCGTCGGACGTTCGCTGATTACGATTGCTGCGCTGATGCTTGCCACCGGATTGTACCGGACTATCGTGCAGTTCGAGCTGACTACGGCATGCTTCCACATTGGGCTGTTGATGGTGTTATCCGGTATCATCTGGCTGATGTCAATGCGACCACCAGTTCATAGCGGCGATACCGTAGTCAGCAGCAGGTCAGTCACGCAGGGCTCAGCCCCGCAGACGTGGCAGCAGATGGGCGGCGACTCAATGGACACCGTAGGCAGCACCACTTTGAGGATAGTCCAGGGAGGGCAGTGCAAGGCAACGCCGAACCATTTGGACCATGCGAAAACACTGACCAAGCTCGGTTCAGGTGAAGTCGACGACGGCAAAGGTACCCCGCTGCCAGCAACCGAGACGACGCGGGCACGGCAGCGGTCGACGACGATTACGATTACGGCGCCGACTCCTTGATGGCGCAGTGTGTGTGTGTTGCACAGGTTCTAAATTTGCGCGTTTGAATTGCTAATTTTGTCAGCGATGAGTCGGAGTCTGCGGGCGAATGAGCGGCAGCCGTGGCTTAAATTAGCGAGCAGAGAAAACACTGGTCTGCCGCAGCCTCAAAGCGTTGGGCAAATTTACTCATTCGATGATGCAGCGCGCACTGTTCCATCGTCAAAAGAAGCGCCAAGGCGGACTTGCTGGCTCACGCACACTCGCGGATATAAGAGCCCACACTGCCGACGCTGCAAGTCGCTTTCGCTGCCGCACGCTGTGTTTCTTCTTCTTCTTCTTCTGCTTCTTTCATCCATCCTTCTGTCTCTTTGTCTCTTTGTCTCTTTGTGCCCGCCTCCACCAAACATGCGCACCATCTTCGCCGTTGCCGCTTTCGCCGCCGTTGTGCTCGCACAGGGCCCACCACCACCACCGCCAGGCAGCGGTCCAGCCGACCCACCAATCAAGCCGCCAACCGAAGGCGGTGACAAGCCAGTGACCAGCAGCTCCAGCTCGTCGTCCAGCTCCAGCTCCAGCTCCACCACCTCGTCGTCGTCGTCGTCGTCCTCGTCCAAGCCATCGTCGAGCTCGTCGTCGTCGTCGTCGTCGTCGTCGTCGTACTCGCGCTACCCAGTGCCAAGCGACTACAACCCAAGCTCGTACTACCGCTCGTGCGTCGAGTCCGCGTCCAAGTCCAAGCCATCGTACGTTGTCTCGCCGCCAGCCTACGTGACCTCCGGCGCCGCCTACCCAGCGTACCAGACCTACGTGTCCAACTACAACAAGGCGTACGATGTGCTGTCCTCGGTGACCGACTACTACTCGGCGTCGTCGATCAAGAACGAGATCGACAAGTCGCTGTCGTCCGCCTACAGCTCGCTCGATGCCGCGGCCAAGAAGGCCGAGGCTGCCGGCGACAAGGCGTCCAGCGGTGCTGCCGCCGGCCTCGTCATCCCAGCCGCCGCTCTCGGTGCCGCCGCCTTCGCTGCCCTCTTCTAAGCAGTCCCCCCCAAAAATCCTCCTTGTCTCCTTTCCTCTCCGTCTTTAATGCCCTGTCTACAATACTATGGTTAGAGGAGAATGAGATACATTGTAATAAAAAGTAGACTTTATTTAATCAGTGTCAGTTGCACTTAATTGCTGTTGCTGATGTCCTTGATCATTTGGAGATTCATTCCGGCGTTCGTTGACTGTTGGACTGTTGTTTGTGTCTCGCTCATCAATTGATGACTGGCCTTGCTGCCATGTTTCTGGGTGGGTGGATTGCTCTTCAATGTGCTGCTGCTGCTGCTGTTGCTGATGTGGCTGTTGCGCAGTGTTGACTTGAAGATTGGCGTTATTATGAGAGTGTGCAGCTGAATTTGCCTGAAGATTGCATCCTTTGCTGCCGCCATAACCACCACCACCACCACCATAGCCACCGCCTTTAGAGTAGCCGCCGCCTTTAGAGTAGCCACCACCTCCTCCGTAGCCACCTTTACCATATCCGCCACCCTTTGAGTAGCCGCCTCCACCGTACGATTTACCGTAGCCACCACCCTTTCCATATCCGCCACCACCTTTAGAGTAGCCGCCGCCACCGCCATATGACTTGCCATAGCCTCCTCCGCCTCCACCATATCCTTTGCCGTAGCCGCCACCACCCTTCGAGTACCCTCCACCTCCACCGTACGATTTGCCATAGCCACCGCCTCCCTTTGAATAGCCACCGCCTTTACCATAGCCTCCACCACCGCCATAGGACTTGCCATAGCCACCGCCCTTGCTGTAGCCGCCTCCGCCGCCATATGACTTGCCGTAACCTCCTCCACCGCCATATGATTTGCCGTAGCCTCCTCCGCCGCCATAAGCCGCCAAATTATGCAGCATTGCGTTGTTGGACGATGATGACTGTTCATGCGCGGACGATAAAGTAGATGCAGGACGTGGTGTTGTGGGCATCGCGGCTGGCTCATCACCTTGAGGCATCACGGCTTGTCTTGAGTGAGCATTGGGAACGTGCGATTGGTCAACCTGGTCTGACTGTTGCTGTTGCGATGAATCTTGATTCTGTGACTGAGATGACGATTGCTGCTGCTGCTGCTGCTGCTGCTGCTGCTGCTGTTCAGCTTGTTGATTGGCTTCCATCGGGCCACCAAATGGACCACCTGAGCCTCCGAATGGGCCACCTCCTCCCGGTCCTCCCGGTCCACCGCCACCTGGTCCACCACCCATCGGACCGCCGCCACCGGGACCACCGGGGCCACCACCGCCTGGACCGCCTGGACCGCCACCGCCAGGGCCACCACCCATAGGGCCATCGCCGCCAGGGCCGCCTCCAAATGGTCCTCCGCCTCCAGGGCCACCGCCTCCAGGGCCACCGCCTCCAGGACCACCGCCAAATGGCCCACCACCCATCGGTCCGTCAAATGGTCCACCTTGTCCGCCCGGTCCACCCGGTCCACCTGGCCCACCTTGTCCACCTTGTCCGCCTGGTCCGCCTGGTCCGCCTTGAGGGCCCTGGTTGCCGCCACCACCGTTGCCTCCGCCTGGTGCATTGCCTCCTCCTCCTCCGTTGCCAGAAGGACCAGAGCCAGAACCAGGACCAGATCCGCCGTTTGGTGGACCTCCGAATGGTGAGCCAAAGAAACCATCTGGCGGACCATTGTTTGGACCATTGTTACCGCCTCCATTGCCTCCGTTACCTCCATTGCTGCCATTACCGCCGCCTCCGTTTCCACCTTGTGAGCCAGACCCGCCAGATTGGCCATCAGGACCGCCGGATCCACCACCACCGTTTCCATTTCCATTGCCATTGCCTTGAGATGGGCCACCAGATGGACCACCTGGACCAAAGCCTGGGCCGTCTGGTCCTGGGCCGCCGCCGTTACCATTGCCACCATCGTTGCTAGGCGAGCCGCCGCCGCCACCATTACCGCCACCATTACCACCTCCATTACCACCTCCATTGCCACCTCCATTGCCACCTCCATTGCCGCCACCCTGGTCTGGGCCACCACCTTGGTCTCCACCGCCATTACCACCATTACCAGAGCCTCCACCTCCACCGTTACCAGAGTTACCGCCGCCTTGGTCACCACCCTGGCCACCTTGATCTCCTCCGCCTTGGCCAGAGCCGCCTCCGCCATTGCCTCCCTGGCCAGCACCATCACCGCCTGATGGAGGATTCTGGTTACCATCGCCACCATTGCCGTTGCCAGATCCACCACCATCGCCGCCATTACCATTGCTAGGTGCACCACCACCGCCTCCACCATCGCCGCCTTGTCCTCCACCATTGCCAGCGTTTCCATCTCCTCCACCATTGCCACCACCGCCGCCATTGCCACCGCCACCCTGACCACCACCATTGTCTTGCAGTGGAACAAAGTCTATTCCGCCTCTGCCATCAGTAGCGCTGTTCTCTCGCGGGGCAATCCCAGCCAAAGCAGCCAGTTGACGAGCGCGCGCAAATAAGCCAGTGGTAGCCTTGGACGATGTAACAGATGATGAAGGACGCTCAGGAGCAAAGATTGTGGCTGGAATTGGTGTGGCTTTGGTAGGCTTTACAGATGCATGCTGTTTGTCATTTGAAGATGGTGAGGTGGAGCTAGTGCTGGGGCTGGCACTCTGTGAGGCGACAGTAGATGCTACAGATGTGGTCGAAGGAGCATGGCTGGAAGAGTGTTTGGCATCATCAGCTGCTGGGATGGAAGATGAGGAAGCAGGTTGAGCCGGAGGAGCGGCAAGAACAGCAGAGGCGACATTTGGATGTGAGAGAGCATGTGAGTGTTGGGGGACCAGCGCCGCAACACTTACTGCTGCTATAGCTACTTTGGTGAACTTCATAATACCGTTGTAGTGTCGATGTCGATATAGTAATCAGAGATTCGCACAGCGAATTGACCAATATAAGGTTTAAGAAAAAGAGCTAAAAAAAAACTAAAAAAAAAAAAAAAGGAAATGAAGATGAACCAGAGCAAGAGAAGGTTGCCGAAAAACGCTGCGGGGATTGGACGAAATAGGGGATACAGATAGAATTGTGGCGAGTCGTTTTTGAAGAGCGGAGGAACGAAGTGGTCTCACATGGTCCAAGTATCAGGAACAATGTCAAAAAATATATTACTTATTATTACTAATTCAGGGGGAGTTCAAAATCAAATCACAAAGATTTTATTTACCACGACTTAATATTAATAGCGACATCGATAGATACCATTTGAGCTTATTATGAGTAGCTTTAAACAAATTGGGATAGTTTAAATAGGAGCAATGACAGCATCATTCATCTAATTGTGGAGACAACGATTCGCCGAACACACACCCCGAGGCTGACGTCAGTAACAGGGGCAGTGTGGTCGAGAAAACCCAATTCTGATACTCGCCGCTGGCAACCAGCAGTACATTCGGATTGGAAGCCTGAACTTCCAGTCTCTCAACTCAGCTTACAGAAGAAATGTCGCTTATCACCTTGTCACTCCATCTCCATCCCCATTCATCATCACCCTCCAACAGTCAGATATACTCTCAGCTACAGAAATCAGAACCAGCACCATCCCTGCATCAGCACTCAGCACCGCATTTGACCCCTCCCACCCAGGACACCAGCACCAACCACAGTCACTCAAAGCAGCACAGCACATCCTCACCAGTGGCGTCTCAGCCAGTGACGCTCGCTGCGATGGAACACGCGAGTTGTTCAAGGCCCAACTGTTCGAATGTGGCCGCGCCGGCGTGATCGTCTCCAGACACCTTGCATCCAGCACCAAACAACTAGTTATCCCGTTTCAGCACATCCCAGCACAGCACTACAGCATCACCCACCACTTGGACTTTGTCCGTCGTATCTGTTTCATCATCATCGACCTTGGCCCTCAGACACGCATTCAGGGTTCCATGTACTTTCCCTCAGGCCACTCAGAGGTGCAGAAGGAAGCGCGTATTGCCTTTGGCCGGTACGTGGAGTTTGCACTGACATGGCTCAGTAGCGAATATGCCGGTATCCCACTTGCAATTGGCGCAGACTTGAACATGGCAGCGACAGCGATAGACCGTGACGGCAGATTCGACCCAGCAGAAGGCGAGCATTACAACGAAGTCATTGGCAACAGATTGATCAGATTCGGCCTTGTAGATCTGTGGGCTTTCCAGCGAGGCGATGCCGACGTCGGTGTTTACTCTCGCCGCAACCACAACAACAGCAAAGGCAGCAAGAAGGACGAGGCAAAGTCGTTTGGCAGAATCGACGCGCTCTTAGTTTCAACAGATGAGGCAGAGTGCGCAGAGAGAGTAGAACACAGGTGGATTGATATGTTCGACCACGCCTATGTATACAGCAGAATTGAAAT
>MU603017.1:0-12084 GCA_025201865.1 Ramicandelaber brevisporus
GGACGCTGCAAGACATTTGAAGGTAAGTGTTCTAGTTCAAAAGACTGTGTTGATGGCATCCCATGCAAACCGTTCGCGGATAATGGCTCAGAGAAATTTTGTACTACAGGTAACGCTGTTGGTGATAAGTGCAGTGGCAGTACTAACTGCTTGGGCTCTCTGAACTGTTATGGTGGACGCTGTGCTCAACCAAAGTACAAAAAACCTGGCGATTCATGCAAGTCTGATCCTGAGTGCCGCTATGGCTGCGGGCATAATGATAAGAGATGCCTTGGTTCACCCAAAGGCGGATGTGTGATACATAATGAATGTAAACAGAAAGATCCGAGCACGCCATTCTGCTGCCCTAACGGTAGGTGCGTGGGTTCAAAAGAACCTTGCAGTGAGTAATTTATAATTATCAAGCTATCTTCACTCGCATACTCTCTCCCTCTCTTCTTTTAAGCAGTTTCCAACTTTTAATCAGAAACATCGGACATATGTTGACTCTGTGCACGAAACAACACCAATGTCACATTTGATTCATGGTAGCACGTTTCAACATTGCTCAGATAAACCAAGAAGGTGCGAGTTTAATGAGGGCTATTTCTAGTGATGATGAAATGTTCTCTTCTCTCTGGATGAAGATGAGGCGTAATTCGGGATGCAATGTTCATAAAACACTTCAGCCCATTTGTCTTTCTTTGTTTTACCTGTCTTTTGCCTTCAACCATTCTACACCTCTTGATAAAAATGCAGCCTCATAGCCATCCTCGATACAGTGCAGTGCGCACAAGCGAGACTCCACCTTTACGAAACTCCTCGGTGCCAGCGTCCATCATCCATGCATCATCCTATAGTCTCCGACAACAACAACAACTGCAGCAACATCAGCACCTACAACAGCAACAGCAACAACAAAACAAGCACCATTCTCGCCTGGTTGATTTAGACCGCAAGCGTCGTGAAGCTCTGACTGCTCTTGATAATGCTCGATTCGGCTGGTTCCACCTGCAGGCTTGCATGGTTGCTGGCATTGGTTTCCTCACAGATGCCTACGATTTGTTCATCATCAACCACGTCGCATTGATGCTGGGGTACATATACTATTCTCATGAAACTGGTGACAAGAAAAATGTGCTGCCAAGTAGCACTGATTCCATGCTGAAGGCATCGGCCCAGATCGGCACTCTCATCGGCCAGCTGTTGTTTGGGTTTCTCGCCGATCGTGTCGGACGCAAAAAGATGTATGGAATCGAGCTGATGATAATGATTGTAGGCACTATCGGCTGTGCATTCTCAGCATCAACTGTCAAAGGATGGAATGTGTTTGTATTCATGTGCATTTGGAGAGTTGTACTGGGCATTGGAGTGGGTGGAGACTACCCACTGTCTGCCATAATCACGTCCGAGTTTGCGACTACCAAGAGACGAGGTGCAATGATGGCAGCGGTGTTTGCCATGCAAGGATTTGGTATCTTGGCCGCGTCGCTTGTGACTATTATCACACTGTTCTGTTTCAAAAGCATGATTGAAGACGACCAGCAAAGTTTAGACTACGTGTGGCGCATTTGTGTTGGTGTTGGCGCAATTCCAGCATTGTTTGCAGTGTATTTCAGATTAACCATCCCAGAAACACCACGGTACACTCTGGATATTGAGAAGGATGTTGGCCAGGCTATGTTGGATACTAACGCAGTCACGCACTGGAGTGAACCTGTAGCCCGTTCCAGCTCTCGGTACAGCACCGTTTCTGCGGGGAATGCAAGCCGTGAGAATGTGCTTCGAGAGCGCAAAGTTGGATGGGCAGATTTCAAAGAATATTTTGGTCGGTGGAAGCATGGTAAGATTCTGCTTGGCACAGCTGTGGCATGGTTTGCACTGGACGTAGCGTTCTACGGCATCAACATGAACACTGGCGTCATCTTGAGTGCAATTGGGTATTCTGGCAACGCAGCGAAGGACCCTCCATTCACAGTATTGATGAACAGTTCAGTTGGCAGTATTATTGTTAATTTGATGGGATTGATTCCTGGATACTGGGTTACAGTGTTCACGGTTGATAAACTTGGTCGCAAAACCATTCAAATCGTGGGATTCTCTGTTATTGCCATTCTGCTGTTACTCCTTGGATTTACCTATGATTTGCTTGTCAAACACACAATGGCAACATTTATAGTCTTGTTTACAATGGTCCAATTCTTCAACAACTTTGGACCAAACGCCACTACATTTATTATTCCTGGCGAAGTGTTCCCAACGAGATGGAGATCAACCGGCCACGGCATCTCGGCGGCTTCTGGCAAGGCGGGTGCAATTGCATCGCTGCTTGGGCTATGTAGACTGCGCAACATTGGAGGATCGAATGAGTTTGTGAAGCACCTGTTCAAGATTTATGCTGGATTCATGGCGCTTGGATTAGTGTTCACGTTCCTGATTCCGGAGACAAAGGGAAAGACGCTGGAAGAGTTGTCGGGAGAGGAACAGGAGGAGTTCTTGGAGCGGCAGCATAATCTGTACTCTTACTTTTAAGAAGCATACTTTAGTCTCACTGTCTTTAATGTTTACTCTAATTCTAACTCGAACACTAACTCGAACACTAACTCAAACTCGAGCTTCCACACTCGAAAATAAAAAATAAAACAGCAACAACAGCAACAACAACAACAGCAACAGCAACAACAGCAACGGCAACAGAAGCTCATCGTGAGTCTGATCAGCCAACACAACGGACAAAAGGGAAGATTACGATGGGCAAGTACTACTGCTTCTACTGCGACATTCACTTGATTCACGAGTCGCTGACTATCCGCAAGGGTCACAACGCAGGCTGGAGGCATCGCGAGAACGTTGAACTTTACTACAGAACGCTTGATGAAGGTAAGAGGGTCAGAGTCATGTCTGATATAGACAAGGCGGAACGCGAGTATAGAGAGCAGCTTCGGCGACAGCAGAAGGAACCAGGATATGAGCGAGATGCAGAGTATGGAAGGACAAAGGTAAGGGACGAGTCAGATACGGACAGACGAGGTGGATATGGAGGCTCGAGAAGATATCAGCGTCAATATCAGCATGATCACAGTGGCAGTTCATATGGCAATCGCTATGAGCAGCCATCTCTATCGTATGATCAGTACAAATTGCAACAGCAGCAGCAACAGCAACAGCAGCAGCAAAGGAGGTATGAACCACCATATCGTGATCAAAGACGACAGGACAATGTTAATAATGGAAATAGAAATGGAGCATACAAGCGTGATGCATACAGCAGTGGTAACAGTGATAATGGTGGTGGTGGTGGACAACTTCAGAGTCCATTCGCCGCTCCTCAGCAACAATCACAACAGCAGCAACAGCCAGTTCAAAAAGGTAAGCGCACATTTGATGACGTAGCTGATTATGAGGATGATAACAACACTTCTGGCACTACTACTACTGCTACTACCACCAACAAACGACAGGCAATTGAAGCCAAACAGGAAGACGGAAGTGAAGGCGATGAAGAAATGTAAGAAATGTAAGAAATGTAAGTAAAGCACACTCTTTAAAAATACGAATAGATAGTAGATAATAATGAATAGATAAATGGGTAAGTAGAAGAATTGAGTAAGTTGACTAATTAAATTGAATCTTGGCAGAGTATAATAAAAGCTGATTGCTGTAGAAGTTTACTATTTTGATTTTGACCTTGAGGCGGGAGCGGAGGAGAGGCAATGCCAAGCTGCACAGGCGGGACAACATAGAATCCAAGATACATTAACGCACGGACGAGACTGCTGACCGAGGGATCGTTTCGGTCGACGGCAATGTACAAACGAGAGCATTCTAACATTTCTGCCAATTCAATCAATACTACAATTTGATCACGGAACTCGTCACTGCTGAGGTGATTGACGGAACTAGGTAGATGAGCGTTCAGGCAGTTAACGTTTCCATCTTCGATCGAAATGAAAGCATCCCAAACAATGTATCCGGCAGTGGCTGAAATCGAGCGGGTTGCTATCGATACCGACGACTGTACCGGTTTCCGCTTCGAGCCAGCCGAAAACATTGATGTCGCAAAGGCAGATGAGCACGAGCCAACGTAGCCAGCAATCACGTCAATGTCACTCGAGTGAGACACTGGAACGTTGCACAAACTCTGGCTACTACTGCTGTCACCGCCACACACTGCCCCAGTCTCGCCATTGTGTGTAATTGACACTTTCACTACGTCACTGATATCCATCTTCGAATCGACCGAGCTTGCTGGCTGCACTCCGCCAGTAAAGCTGCTACCATCACGCAGTGATACTGGACAAGAGGTGCTAAAACCACCACCCAGCTTGGCGACCCGACGTATAAAAGAAGCGGGCCAACAGAGGCTTGCGGATGGAGCTTGGCTGATTGAGCTGTCGACTGTCTGGATGGCTGATGGTGTAGCACACGGCGTCTATCGAAGAGGAGGCTTGGCTGAAAATGGCTTGAAGAGAGTGGATGTATGCGATATTGCCTGTTAACCCGGCTTTACTATCACTATCACTATCACTATCACTGTCGATGTCGTCGTCGTCGGTGCCGCTGTCAGAAAGAACGGACTCGACGGACACTGGTGAGTCGTTCAATAGTGGAGGCGAGGGAATACGGCGAGGTGCCATGGAGGTAGATGAGCCCATCTTGTGACTATTGGAGAAGCGAACGTCTTTGGTCAAGTCGACCAGCTCGATCAGCTCGGCTGTCTTTGGTGTGGAGGTTAAAGGAAGAGAAAACATGCTGTTGTTGTCTGTTGTCGGTTGTCGGTTGTTGTTATTGCTGCTGTTGTCGGTTGTTGTTATTGTTTCAAAACTTGTGAAGCTAGCAAAGAATGGAAGAATGGAGATAGCTGACAGGCTAGCCGACTAGCTTTTGACTGGTATGAGTGTGTGTGTGTGTGTGTGTGTGTGTGGCGCGCGAAAAGCCGGTAGTAAAAAAAAAACAAAAACAAAATTCGACACCAATCGGAACTGGAGTACTTCATTCTTCAATGTTCATTCTCCATTGTTCAATAGTACACTACATTACATTGCATGGAAGTGATGAATGAATGTATGAATGTATGAGAGGCATTATCTTGCAGTACGCAACAGGGTTTCCTCTATTCGGCTCTGCTCGCTGCTCAGATTCTGCTTGGTTGGTCGGTCTTTTCCACTCCGCATCTCCAATCGCTTGCTCACAATCTTTACTCCACTTTTTTCTTTCTTCCTTCCTTTCTTTCTCGCTTGTTGTTTACACAATCACAACAACAAACAGTTGCTGTAGCAAGTTGCCCCACTCGTATATCGCATGTCGGGCATCACTCAGCAGTATCTCGACCGCTGCTCGAGCTTGTCTCGTATGTCCAACTTTGGTCCTCCCATAGCTCACTTCCCACCGTCGAAGCTAACACCCGAAACGATCAAGAATGCAGAGTATTCATACCATAGCGACAGCTCTTACTACGGACATGAAGTACAGCAGAAGATGTCCACCATTACAACGCACTATGCGCACCAGGGGAGCTTTAGCGGCAGCGGCAGCGTATCCGGCTCCTATTCCGGGCGATTCACCAACTTTGCAGGCTCGCAAGGGCAGTGGCAGCGACCATCAGTGATGGGGCTGTTTGGTAACTAACAAGATATACACTGTACTATTACTACTACTACTACTACTATTACTATTACTATTGCTTTCAATCCAAATGACTACTATTCTTGCATTGTCCAATGTGGAGGTGGCTCTGAGAATGGGATAAAATGCTCGCAAGCTCCATTAGTGCAACTCTCTCTCCTTCTCTCTCCTTCTGCGTTGGCAATCTCTTTCTCTCTCTTGCAGACTATTATTCAGATAATACACGCTCACTATCCTGATGCACCCACGACCAGGCCAGCAGTTACCGCCTCAGCAGCACGCTGTGCGCCCGCGTCCGCCGATGCAGCCCCAGCAGCACCCACAGCAGCACCCACAGCAGCAGCCAGGCCAGACGCGTCCTCCAGCTGGCGGCCCGATCGGCACTCCGCAAGGTATGTTACTTGACGATCTCTCTGTCGACACTAGACAACGTGTCAAGCGGACAAGCAGTGAACCAGTGACTTGCTTTAATCCCTGATTTGATTAATGGATGGATTGCGATACTGACACCTTCATATGCCATCTTGAATGTGCCCTTTTTGTTGATGTAAACAGGCTCAGTTCCTCGTCCAGGTATGCCTCAAGTTCGTCCTGGTGCTGGAGGTCCAATGGTTGGTCCTGGCCGCCCTGCTGGCGCTCGTCCGCCAGGAAGTGGCCCGTTCGGCGCACCGCAGATGGCACGCCAGCAGACTATGCATGCTCCAGGCTCCGGTCAACCGCGTCCATTTGCACCACCAGCCCATCTTCAGCCACAGCCTCTTGCTCGACAGCAAACCATGCCTGTAATGGCGCCAAAACAGCCACCAACTCCTCAGCAACAGCACCCAGGACAGCACCCAGGACAGCACCCAGGACAGCAGGGTCCGATGGGAGGACTGAATGCAGCAATGAATGCGATGAATCTGCGTAATCAACCAAGACCACAAACTCCACCTCACATTCAACCCCAGCCACAGCATATGCCACAACAGCAGCCAATGCATCAACCAGTGCAGCCAATGCATCAACCAATGCAGCAACAGCCGATGCAAGCCCAGATGTCCCAATCTCCACCTCAGCAAGCCGCAGCTATCACTGACACGCAGATGCGACCATCTCGTACCCGCCGTGTTTACATGGATCCAAATGCGATTGCCGGTGGATCCGCAGTTCCGCCAACTGGCCCTCAACCTGGCCCGCCTTCTGCTCATCCATCCCAACAGCAGCCTCATGCGCGGCCACCTGCATATGGCCAGCAGCAGCAGCCTCCAGTGGGTGGACGTTCGTCAGTTGGCCCACCAGGTGCAGTTGGTAATGGCACTGGAGCTGCTCCAATGGCACGTCAGAGATATATGACACACCAGCCAACTCCGTACCGTCAGCCACAGCTGCAGCCAATGCAGCCAATGCAACCAATGCAGCAGCCTCCAGCAGTAAACACCGGTGCACCAATGTCGCCAGCATCGGCTGGCCCATCGCCCGTGGCTGCGCATGCTGGTGCAGTAGCTCCAGAACGTCCCCGAATTGATCCAAATTTGATTCCATATCCATCGGCAGTCCAGGAAGCAGATCAGCGTAACTATGATGAGCAGTCATTCTATTCATCCAACAGAAGTGGAGTTCCGAGAGCCAGCTCAGATTTCCACTGCGTGGACGATGGCAACTGCAATCCGAGATTTATGAGAGTGTCCACCTACAGCTTCCCCAACCGAAGCGAGCTGGTTGAGGAGTCTAACATCCCTCTTTCCATGGTTATCCAGCCACTCGCCAAATTGAGATATGATGAAACGCCGATTCCAATCGTCGACTTTGGAGCAAATGGACCAATCAGATGCGATTCATGCAGAGCCTATTTGAATGTCCACATGACCTTTATCAACGGTGGTAGAAAGTTCCTGTGTAATCTGTGCAGAAGTGAGAACGTGGTTCCGTCCGAATATTTTGCCAATCTAGACATGTCTGGAAAAAGAGTGGATATTGATCAGCGTCCAGAGCTTAAATTGGGAACGGTTGAATATGCCGCTGGAAAAGACTTTAGCAACAGAGTTCCTCAGCCAATCACCTATTTGTTTGCCATCGATGTGTCCTTCAATGCTAATCAGAATGGATTGGTTAAAGTATGCGCTCAAACTCTGAAAGATATTCTGTACGGAGATAGCAGCACTGCGCTGCCTCTGGGTGCTAGAGTTGGTATTATTACATATGACCGCAGCATTCATTTCTACAATTTATCAGCTGGCTTGGAGCAAGCCACGATGCTGGTTGTGCCTGATTTGGACGACATCTTTGTCCCTCTGAGCAAAGGCTTGTTTGTTGATCCAGAGGAATCTCGAAATGTTATTGAAGGATTACTGGATTCGCTCCCATCAATGTTTGAGAACAATAAGAATGCCGAGGCTACTCTTGGTGGAATGATGAAGGCTGCCTACAATGCACTGGAGTCATCGGGTGGCAAGCTGTTTGTGTTCCAATCTAACCTGCCAACATTTGGACCAGGCGCACTCACCAACCGAGATAACATTAAGTTACATGGCACAGATAAGGAGCGCGATTTGTTTGTCCCAGCCAACAGCTTCTACTCCAACATGGCCGAAGAATGCGTCAACATTGGCGTTAGTGTCAACATGTATCTGTTCCCAACTTCATACATCGATGTTGCCTCTCTCGGTGTTCTGTCAACAACTACCGCTGGTAACTTGTACACCTATCAGCACTTCCATGCCGAACGCGATGCCAATAAATTTGCAGGCGATCTTAAACTGGACATGTCTCGTAGAATTGGCTACAACGGTGTATTGCGCATTCGTGTATCTGAGGGTCTGCGTATTGTTGATCACGTTGGCAACATGTTTATGCGCAACAACACTGACGTCGAGCTGGCTGGCATTGACAACGACACTACCATTGGAGCCACTCTTCGTCACGACGCTCAGCTTGATGAGAAGGGCAGTGTGTACATCCAGGCTGCTTTGCTGTACACCACTGCAGCAGGCGAGCGTCGCATTCGTGTCCACAACTTGGCTCTCAATGTCACTGCAGCCATTGCCAGCGTCATCAAGTATGCCGATGTCGATGTTTCAGTCACCGTCTTGACTAAGCTGGCGATTGCCGAAGCCATGGGCGGAATGTCGCTCAAGGAGATCCGTGAGCAGCTGTCCAATAAGTGCGTCAGTATCCTGGCCAGTTACCGCAGACACTGTGCTCCAAGCAGCTCGGTTGGCCAGCTGATCTTGCCCGAGTCATTCAAGCTGTTCCCGCTCTACACGTGCGCCTTGATCAAGAGCGTCAGTCTGCGTGCTGGCTCCGATGTCAGCATCGACAAGCGTGTGTATCACATGATGATGCTCAAGGGATTGCCAGTCGCATCCACCATTGTCTACTACTACCCGCGCATCTTTGGCGTCCACAGCCTTGCTCCAGATGCCACTACACCAGACGCGTATCAGCGCATCCGACTGCCGCCAATGACTCGTGCCTCCTATCAGCGGCTCGATCCAGCTGGTATCTTCCTGGTCGAGAATGGCGATACTCTCAAGCTCTGGGTTGGTCAAGATTGCTCACCGCAGCTCCTTCAAGATGTGTTTGGTGCCCAGTCAATTCAGTCCATCAACGCTCCAGCGCTGCACGAACTTCCGCTGCAAAACTCTCAGACATCGCAGCAGATTGCCACACTCATTGATGTGCTGCGCAAGTATCGCTCTCGCTTCCTGTCGCTCCAGGTCATTAGACAGAAGATTGATCCCCATGAATACGAGTTTGCGGCCATGCTGACCGAAGACAAGCAAGGACCAGAGCAGCCAGATTACCCATCGTTCCTTGTGGAGACTCACGGCCGCATCAGAAGCGAACTCCAAGCCCAAATGTCCAAGAACTGGTAATCAATTTCTCTCTCAGCCCTTTATCTTTAACTCTACTTATTTTAACTTCACCTTATTCAATCAATCATCTCATGCATTCATTCTTTCTTTTTAACTTAATTGAATCAATTAGCATGATAATTTACAGAATGAGTCACGTTCCATTATCCACCGAGAAAATAGCATGGTAAGAGACCGGGTTTATTCTTCGGATTTTACTATTTAGCGCGAAGCTAACCACATGGTTACGGGATGCAGAGCGCTGTGTAACGCGATTATCAAACATCACATGGTATTTGATCGAGTATCAATGAATCGAAAACGCATGCTAACTAGCGGTTTGATGACTGAATATACACGGAAGAAGCCATGCGGTGTGTTTTTTATTACACTTTAGTTAATTGACTTGCACATTAGCAGCACTAGTAGCGTGATGATAATGATGATGATGGTGATGATGACGACGACGATGCCCGGAGTACCACTACTCTAAGCTGAAAAAAAAGAAAGGCTTTCCACCACGACGCAGAAATCAGCGTGGTTTGATGGTTTTCTATAACCTGAAAGGTCGCGCTAGGGAAGGAGAGGGAAAGAAATAAAAAAGAGGAAGACAAATGATATAAGAATCCTGGAGAATTCCACTGCCAATTCGCACTTACTGCCCTTCTCCATCTATTCAACATCGTCGACTTTTCGCCATCACCCCATCCGCCTTCGACATTGCTTCCCCTCCCTCCCATCGCCCACAATGCTTACATTTTTACTTCTTTTAACTGCTCTCTTTTGCAGCTCTGTCTTCGCTCTGGCACCTTTGCTTAAGGTCCAGTCCGAAGCGAGTATAATCCCAAACAAGTTCATTGTTGTTCTCAAGCCTGGCTCCTCCACCACCGCCCACCTTTCCAAGGCCAAGGCTTTAATCTCCACTCACAATGACATTCTCGCCAAGGCATCCTCCTCCAGCTCTCCCGCCATTACAAGCCAAGTCCACCACTCTTACTCTTCTGTTTTCCAAGGATACGCTGGCACATTCCATCCGGACATGCTCGACAAGCTGCGCGCAATGGCCGATGTCGCCTACATTGAGCCCGACCAGATGGCCCGTGCTGGTGCTCTCCAAACCGATGCCCCCTGGAATCTCGAGCGCATCAACTCTCGTGCTCGCCCTTCGAGTCCATACACGTTCAACTACGACCCTAATGCTGGCCAAGGCGTCGATGTCTACGTGCTCGATACTGGCATCTACACGCAGCATCAAGACTTTGAAGGCCGCGCAACTTGGGGTGCCAATTTTGTGGACTCGGTCAACTCGGACCAGAACTCCCACGGCAGCCACTGTGCTGGAACAGTTGGCAGCAAGACGTGGGGAGTCGCAAAGAAGGCCAACCTGATTGCCGTCAAGGTATTGAACGCGCAGGGCAGTGGAGCGTGGTCGGGCATGATTTCCGGGCTGGACTGGGTTGTCAAGCGCCACAAGGCCAATGTTGGTCGTGCTGGTTTCAAGGGTTCGGTGGTGTCAATGTCGATCTATGGCGCGCGATCAACCGCAATGAACGACGCCGCCGCTGCCACAGTCAACGCCGGAGTTCCAATCGCAGTGTGCGGCGGCAACGACAACGCCAATAGCTGTGATTACTCACCCGCCTCGGCGGAAGGCACGATGACGGTCGGTGCCACCGATGTTAACGACAACTTTGCCAGCTTCTCCAACTGGGGCACTTGCACAGACATTCTGGCTGGTGGTGTGAATGTGCCAAGTGTATCAACAACCTGTGCCACCTGCTGGAAGACGATGAGCGGCACGTCGATGGCGACTCCGGCGATTGCTGGCATTTTCGCAACCTTACTGTCGCAGAGCAACGTGCTGCTGACACCGGCGCAGCTGATTCAGAAGGTGAAAGCCGACTCTACAAAGAATGCCATCAGCGGCTTGTCCAACGGAACGCCTAACCAAGTTGCTTACATTAACTTTTAGCAAGCAGACCGGTAGGCAGGTCTAATTAAAGATTATCAGACACAATTACTTCGTGTTTCAATTAAGTCCGTCATCTTTTTTCAATACTGAGTTTTCATTTAAAGAGCATGCTATAGTTATAATTCTACAATGGGCAGTTTACTCGTCATCATCCGAATCCTCTGGTGCAATCTCCTCGAGCGTCTTGCCCGCAGTCTCCGGAATCAGGTACGTGAATCCAAAGCCGACGGCCATGAACACGGCGAAGATCTTGATCAGGTGCGGCACGAATGCGTTCTTGCCGCCGTGGTCCTTCAGCTGGAAGAAACCCAAGCTACTCACAATGGCGCCAGCCTTACCCGACGCCGCCGAGATGCCGTGCGACGTCGAGCGCCAGCGCGTCGGGAACACCTCGCCCGGCAGGATGAACGTCGTGGCGTTCGGGCCAAAGTTCTGGAAGAACTGCGCCAGCGTGAAGATCACAATGAACACGGCAATCGACTTCTCCTTCAGCGGGTTGTACGCAAAGCCCAGCACCACAAACAGAATCGTCAGAATCGCAAAGCCCATCTTCTGGATGCGGATGCGGCCCATCTTCTCGACAAGGAACACCGTGAACCAGTAGCCCGGCACCGTGCCCATCAGGTTGATGATGATGTTGCCGACCGCGTTGTTCTTGAGCACCGTGTACGG
>MU603017.1:12529-25681 GCA_025201865.1 Ramicandelaber brevisporus
CGGAATGCAGCCCAGCTGTTAGCCTTGACGCTCTTGGTGGAGGCAACCGAATGAGCCTTGCCGCTACGATGTGAAGTGCGACTACGAGCGCTACGAATGCTAGCGCGACGCTTGGCCTTGGTTGACTCACGGAAATAGTACTCAGTGTCATTAGCCTCCTCGACCTCGCTTGGTACCTCCGAGCTTGATTCAATGGCACTCTCGTCCATGTGCAAGTGCTGCTTGCTGCCTTGCTTCTTGATCTCAGTCAGCTCAGTCTCTTCTCCGACCAGATAGTGCGGCTTGCCATTTTCAACTGCAAGCTGTTGCTGTTGCTTGCGAAGCTGTTTCTCTTCCTTGCGCAGCTTGTCACGTTCTTGAACAGCCTTGTAATGCGGCGTCTCTTCCATTGTGAATCGGAAATATATGGCAATCATGCCCGGCACGGCACCAAGCCCAACGCACAATCTCCAGCACCAGTCGAGCATCATCAGATCTTCCTGAATTGACGACTTGAACGCCACAACAACAACCAGACCTACAATCGACGCCGCCAATATACCGAATCCTTGCATGGCAAACACAGCAGCAATCATTGAGCCACGGCGCTTGGTGGTGGCAAACTCGGACGTGATGATGGCAGACAATGGATAATCGCCGCCGATGCCGATGCCCTGGAACAGGCGCCAGAAGAACAGAATCTGGAACACCGTGGCACCACGCACAGCCGACGACGCCAATGCGGAGCCAATGGTCGAGATGATGATAATCATGAGCTCAATGCCGTAAATCTTCTGACGACCAAGACGGTCGCCCAGCCAGCCAAAGAACAGTTGTCCAAACAAAGTGCCGATTTGGGCAGCAGCCTTGAGCGTGGTGTCGGTGGAAACTGGTACAGTGTTTTTGTGATCGCCCTCGGCGTCGTGGTAGTAGACAAAGCCCATCATCATCATGACCATATTGACGACGAACAAGTCGTAAGCATCGGTGAAGAAGCCAATGCCGGCAATCAGGCAGGCACGGATGTGGAACCAGGTTAACTTGCCGTCGTCAACGGCTGCGAGCGCCTGGCTGCGTTTATCTTCTAGAGAGACAACACGCATGGGTGACGAGTCAGGCGTGTCGTGAGCGTCACCAGCTGCCGAGACTGTAGCGTTTGCGGATTGATGGTGATCCTGTAGCTCGATGGCATCATGGGCATCAAAGTCAGCCGGGTTGAGTTGGTCCACTTTCTCTTTTGAGCGCTTCGGCATAGCTCGTGGTCACGACGGTTAGTCACGTGTTTCTGGCTTGAGTTCGCGAGCTGGGTTAAAGGTGCTGGTTTAAAGAATAATAATAAAAAGTACAAATACGAAGGAGGTCGTCGCAGTGAAAAGTGCCAATGTTTCAGTGTCAGACCGTTCTTCGGAAGAAAAAAACAAAACATGCAATAAAAACAAAGAGATACTTTTTTGCCAAACGTGGAAACGGTGGTCGACGAAGGCTGAACGAATTGGTTCACCAATTGGGCAAAGCTTACGCCATCATTGGATTCCTCACTTGAATGCCACAAAATGGAACACGAAATAATCCAGCGTAATTTTTTCACTCCAGCGATCGTAACGACTGTCAATCTGGACAATCCACATCGCTTTACTTTGTGTGAACAAAGCCACATTGGCCATCATTACCTCTCTCTGTCTCAAGCCAAGCTTGTTATACTTCTCTGCGCTATATAGCATCCTTTCATCACTCCTTATTATTATTATCTTTATGACAGTGTATGCGGAATACTCTTGTTATTGTTTTGTTTTGTTTTTGTTCTGTTCTGTTTTGTTATTAAGAAAAAGGCTTTGTTTCAAATATAAAAGGTTGAGATTAATCCCACATGTTTAGAACTTGCTGAAGAGAGTTTGACAGTCGCTTACGATGGCTACCGTCCCAGTACAAGTGGTGGCAGCCAACACAAACGAGAAACTCTTTGACACTCTGCAATGTATTTGGATGCAACACTTTGCCAACTGCAAGACGCTGCTTGGTACTAACCTTGTATTGAAGTGAACCACTCTTGTTGCCAACTGGCGATGCTTGTGTAGCTGTGGCATCAGCCTCGTCGTTATCGTCGTCATCGCTCACCGGCGCCTCACCAGCATTATTGGCAGTCGAATGAGCAGCATCTTCGTTAGCAAGTGCATTGAGGTCCATATTGAGAGCTCCAGCAATTTCCGCAGCGCTTCGAATAGCAAATTCGGCCGAGTTACACTCCAAACAACGAGTCAATAGATCCGCCTCAGTAACTCTCATCCGCATCATTTGAAGCAGTTGATACAGCTGCTCATTCTTCTTCAAGTTTACCGGCAGCTCAAATGAACGTGCTGCAATGAACTCAAACTGTTCACGAGTCAGGCTCTCGGAGACCTTGGGGCGGCCGGGTCTGCGCAGTGAGCCAGATGGAGACTGAGTAGCTGCATCATCAATCACAGTGAAAGTTGACAGCGAGCGCTGAGAGATGAAGACACGATATGACTTCTCGTTGAGTGAGTCGAAAACACGCAATGGACGCTTGTCAGGGATGCAGATGACGCTGATGCCACACGAGCGCAGGCGAGTGCACAGGCCATTGAATGTGTTGCTACTGATAATGACTTCCATGTCACGGACGCCACGGTGGCCGTCAATAGAGAAGGCTGATGGAGTATTCTTCACAATGAAGGCAAGAGCATCTGGAGCCAACAAGCGTGTTCCATTTGCTGATGTGAATATCGCTGGTGGCTGTGTAGGTGATTTGTTTGCAACTGGAGTGGGAGCTGGTGCTTGAACTGTAGCTGGCGCTGGAGTTGGAGCTGGAGCTGGAGCAGGAACAGGAGCTGGGACTAGGACTGGAGCTGAAGCTGGAGCAGGAGCTGGAACTGAAGCTGGAGTTGGTGCTGAGACTGGAGCTGGAGCGGGAGCTGGAGTTGGTGCAGGGGTGGGTTCAGGAGTTGCTATCGCAGCTGGCATGACTGTTGCGGGGGCTGTGGTGGCAGCTGCAGTTATGGACATTGCTGCGGCTCCGGAGAGACCAAATCTCATGATCGGTTGAGACATCAGCGAGCTGCGCATAGTACTGTGCATTGCGCTGTTCATTGTGTTGCTCATAGTACTGTTCATTGTGTTGCGCATGCTGTTGTTCATACTATTGTTCATGGTGGTGCCCATACTGCTACCCATGGTGCTGCCCATACTGCTGCGCATAGTGCCGCCCATGGTGCTGTTTATACTGTTGTTCATAGTGCTGTTCATAGTGCTGCGCATACTGCTGTTCATAGTGTATCGATCTGCATCAAGCACATTGGTCACCAGCTTGGACATTCCGGTGAGCGATGTTTCATTGGGTTTAGAATACTCCCAGTACTGTGAACGAGTTGGCGTCATCATCGCCAGTGTCTCTAGAGCCTTGCTCGAAGAATATGCTGCTGCTGTTGCTGCTGTGGTAGTAGTTGCAGTAGTCGCAGTGGTTGCAGTAGTTGCGGTAGTTGCGTTAGTCGCAGTGGTCGCAGCAGCCACTGGGACAGAGCTGGTCTTTGCCACTGGAGAATCCATCATCTGCGCAGCCTGTGAGAATGAAGGAGTGGTAGTAGAGGCTGGGATAGTAGTTGGCTTCTTTATTGGTGTATCTGGAGCTTCTGGAGGCTCTTTCGAAGACTCTTTCGAAGAGGTTACCGAAGGTGGAGCAATCAACTCCTCGGCATAATGCACTTCTGCCGCTCTCATGGTCAATTTACGCAGGCTTGAAGCAGTCTCGTACTCTTTCTGTGAGAACTTGGTTAATGCCAGCAGGATCGCGTTTGCAGCTATGGAGTCATCGTCTATAATCAATCTAGCCAGTTCCATTGAAGCATAAGCATCGCAGGCGCCATACAACACCTGACGAGCACTGAGTGGACGTTGTTCCCAGTTGGATACTTGGAATGTCTTGTCAAGTGATTTACCTATCATGGCCTCAATCATGCCCTTGAATCCACCAGCAGGCGGAACGCTCTTCCAATCAATCCCATCATTATCATCAATGTTTGAAGAATCATCTTTAATATCCATTGAGCTCATCTTTCCACTGATCTCATCGAGATCCTCAGCCGATGATGATGATGGTGATTCAGTGCCACTGTCGCCATTAAATGAGTCATTGACAGCCTTGTTTGGTGTCGATGGAGGTACAATGCGGATTGCAGAAGACTGTTTGGTTGATTTTGTAAGCTTCTCCACTTTATGACTGCGAACTCTTTTAATCAAATTATGCATATCACACAATTCCAAGAAGCTAACAATGGTTGTACCACGCAGACCAGGATAGGTGGACGACAGCACTGATATATCTGCCTGGAAATTATATCCGCATTTGATAATGTCATCATTAGTAAACAAATCCCTCAAGAAACTTTCCAAAAGTGGTTTGCCGAGATTGAATGCGTCCAATAAAAACACACCATAAGGGACTGCAATCTGAATGAGACCGCAGCGTTCGCGGCGAAGTGAATAGCTATAGCGCCACTCGCAATCAATGCCAACAACAAGAGTCTCACTTGGATTGGCTGAGGCAGTGTCAATAATTGCACGGCGACAGAAAGAGAGAGCCACTGTGTCTCCAACAAACGTAATTGGAATGTGGTTTGGAATTGTGTACATTGGCAAACCAGAATCAGGGTGTAGAGCAGGCTGTGATGATGGCAAGTCAGTGAGTACATTTGCACGCTGTTCTTCAACAATGGTATCCATAGCAACAAGTCGAGCACGGAAATTGTTTGCAGCAGCTGTGGCAGAGTTTGCAGTATTGTTACTATTAATGCTGCTGCTGCTACTGTTACCCTTGTTTGAACCACTTTTGCCGTGACGAGGGCTCTCTTTTTTATCACGAGCAGCAGTGCTAACACTCCGAGCTACATTTGTTAAGCGAGAGAATGCATCCTGCAAACTGAAGAAACGAGCCATGGTGTATGCATCATCTCGGGAATACAACAGTCGAAAGAGAAATGAACGCAGACTTGGCAATTCAGCCAGTATTGCATCAATTTGACCTTCCCAGACAGATGCTTGAATCAACACATCAGTTAGCTTGCGAGATGGCTCATTGTTGACGATTAATTTGCGATGGCGTTCGAGAATATCGTTGCGATTCTTGAGCATCCAGTGCAGTGCTGACAGCGCTTTGAACAACAGGACGTGCTGATAGATGGTCAGATCCTTGTCAAAATGCTTCACTAATTTGGATGCAAAATCTGCCAGAGAACGAGGAGTGATGCTGAAGGAAGTGTTTGCAGATACTTCCTTTGGAACTGGACCCGCATTGACCACAATCGAGCTCAATCCACTAATATTTGCAAATTCTTCTCCACTTCCACTGTTGCTCTCATCATCCTTACCATTGTTATTGTTATTGTTATTGTTACTATTATTGCTATTAGTACGTGTGGCACCTTTGGCCATCTGAAGGGCTGATGGAGCTGGAATAACAATTGTTGCAAATTCACTTTTCCCAGCATTCAAACCAGGCAGAATCTTGGACACAAACAGGTTATCAACGTGCAGCAAGAATTCATGTACAAAGTCAGACTGAAATTGAGATGCATTTGTATTTGGCGTACTGCTACCATAGCTAATATTATTACTACCATTATCATTACTGTTGCTACTGTTGCTACTGTTGTTGTTGTTGTTGTTGTTGTTGCTACTCTGGGACAAATTCTGTATCTTGTCAACAAACGCAGTTCGCAGAGCCTTAAACTTTCGAACGTTGCACTGAGCCGCGTGATAGTTGAATACCATCTGCATCACTGGGCTCTTGAATGAGTTGACTCGTCTGGTGCTCTTGCTTGTGCTACCAATTGTCGTGCCTTGGATTGGCGCGTCGAGAATAGCTGCGATGACTCCATCCACGTTGTCGTTGGCCAGCATGTGGTATAGCGTGAACGGATTATGTTCCGCCAGCAGTGTCTGGATCATCTTTGTCAACTAACTAGCTGCTACTTCTTGCTACCTCTTGCTACCTACTACCTATTGTTGCCGCTGCCGCTGCCGCTACTGCTACTGCTGCTACTACTGTTACTGCTGTGTCCTGCTGATTGTCAACTTATAAAAAAAACACAAAAAAAACTTGATGAAATAAATCAAAACATAGCCAAGATTAGACAGGGTTGAGTTGGACAGTGAGCAAGAAATACAACCGAAATAGCACATTGCAAAGTCTATCTCATAAAAGTTGCTTCGTTCAAACATACTTTTTTTTTGCACTGTCAACGTATTTAAAGTAATAGATAAACATACTGATAACGACATCGAAAAAGAAAAAGAAAAGAAAGATGTATTTACTTAATCATCGGTGCCAAAGTAACGGCAGCCATAGTCACCACAGCCCGGCACAATGTACTTCTTTGTGTTCAATTCAGCATCAATCTCGGCCGAAATGATCTTAATCTGCGGGAATCTGGTGGTCATCAGCTCAATGCCGGGAGGAGAGCCAATCACGTTCAAAAAGATGATTCTGCTCTCTTGAACACCGGCCTCCAGCAATACCTCCGCAGCCTTGGCAGCAGAACCGCCAGTTGCCAGCATTGGATCCAGCAAAAACACGTAGCGCGATGCAATATCTTGTGGTAGCTTCGAATAGAAGAGTGTTGGAAGAGCAGTTTCCTCATCACGCTGAATGAGAATCTTGCCGATACGAACCGATCGGCAGCAGTGACGAAGCGCACTCTCGAGACTCTCGCCAGCTCTCATGATGGAAACGCCACAAATCTGACCCTCAAAATCTGCACCGTCGTATTGATGCCCAGTTGGAGTGATGACGCTTCTTGGAACGGTTGGCAAATGGTTGAGACCCTCTTCGACAAGAAGGCGAGTGATGCGGTCGGCTGTGAAGATGAAGTCGGCACGGGAAGTCTCCTTGTCGCGGATGATGGTCATCAGCGCCTTCAGCTGAGGCGTCTGCGGCAGAAGGAACACCTGAGGATGCTGTTCAGTGGCTGTGGCTGTCGTCGTACTGCTCATGTGTTTGTTTAGAAAAAAAAATAAAAGTACTTTGTGGTTGCAGTTGCAGTTGCTGACGCAGAGATGCTGTTGCTGTCGCTGACGGCTTTGTTTGACAGTGGAAGCAGTGTGCAGCTCCTTTCGTCAAGATTGTCGACACTGTTATTTCTTTTTCTCGCTGGTCGAAAAAAAAAAAATGCTACTGAAAATTGCAGCTATCCGACAGTTTAAAAAACTCGGCTCTCGGTTACATCTGGTTGGTTGATCGGTATGCATCAAAATGTCACGGCGATCAATCCAAAAAGAACAGCATTTGATCGGTGGTAAACAAACAAATAAACAATGATGATGATGATGATGATGAAGATGAAGATGACTTTTCCGACACTCCCTGAGCAGCCAAGATACATCTTCGCATCGTTGTGAAAGATTGATCTGTTTTTTCTTTTGGAATAAAGGAGGTCATTCTATTTTCCTTTCTTTTCCTTTCCTTTCTTTTCGTATAAAAAAATGTGAGACGTTGAGGCAAATAACTCCGACTTGCGCTCACTCAATCTTACACTCACGCTTCTGAAGTATCCCAAAAGCAACTCGCGTTCGTGTCTTTCTCTCTCTGCTCTGCTCTCAGCCTGTCTGTTCCTTTCTGTCTCTGTGTGTGTGGGCATCTTTTCTGGACAAACAAACACAGCCAGCACTCTTTTGTTTTGTCCTTTTTTCTTGTTCCTGTTCTTTAGACAGCCCTTTTCTTGCAAGTATGCTTCGGCAAAGAGCCTTGTCAGACCCTGAACAGCTGCACCAGCAGCGCTCTCCTTCACAGTATCCGGCCGCTTCCTTTGGTCTTTTGAGTCGCATTCTTGGCCGCAACCGCACTATTCAGTCCGAGCCTCAAAGAGAACAGCAGGCTGCTCCATTCATGCCTCTATCTCCTCTACCTCCTCTTGCTCCATCTACAAGCAGCAACAGCTATCGCCAGCACCAGCACCAGCACCAGCAGCACCAGCACCAGCAGCACCAGCATCACGGACATCAGACCCGTCGTCAGTCGCATCATTCACGCCAACGCCGTCGTAAATCCCGTCCTTCGATGGCCGCAACGTTACCCCGCTCAACTATGACTACAACCACCACCACAACAACCACCACAACACTAACCGCCGCCGCAACACTGCGAACATATGCAAGCTTGGATGATGCCGATCTGGCCAGCTTCGACGGTGTCTCCAACGGCGTCATCATGGTCCCTCCACGCACATCATCCCTTGGTGCAACCAAGCAGCTTCAGCTTCAACTGCAGCCATCGGATGCCATAACAGCAAATGGCGACAATTCACAGCAACCGAGTGGAATGACATTGCGTCGTGTGGGCACACGTATCGCTGGCATCTTCAAGGGACTGCGCTCTCGTGGCAATAACAACAGTGTCAATCAGTCGACTGACCGCAATATCGCTGATCAGCAAAGGAGCAATCGATCGACATTGAGGATCATCACACCAAATTCAACACTGTCGTCATCAGCAGCAGCAGCAGCAGCAGCAGCGGCAGCAGCAATAACCACGGCTACAGCAACAACAACAACAGCTGCTACAGGAGCATCTCGACCGCGTGCATCAACTACATCGGATCGGCATCCATCTGGCTCGCTGAGTCATAATAGTCAGTTGCTAACACCCGAGAACAGTGTGCGTTCGCGCGTCAGCGGTGCATTTCCCACACTATGCGAAGAAGATGACGAAGAGTTGGCTGCAATTGGAGAGCCACTGACCACTGATGATCTTCAATTTGTTGACGCTGCAGAGTTCCTGGATTTGGAAGACGAGCGCAGCAACCAATATCAGCAACTTGAGTCCAGACCAGCGAAGCGACATGCCAACAGTCCATCGAGTGTATTGGCCCATGTTGATACCGATCGTGCTCGTCGTCGATTGTCACCACCTCTGCATCCTGTGGGACACCATCATCACCAAATTCGACAGCAGCAGTACCGAGTCCATCGAGTGTATTGGCCCATGTTGATACCGATCGTGCTCGTCGTCGATTGTCACCACCTCTGCATCCTGTGGGACACCATCACCACCAAATTCGACAACAGCACTATCGGCGTCGCCACATTGACGCATCCTTCTTTGAATCGCCCACTGGTGATCGAGTGTCGTATACCGGCTCCATTCTGGCAACACCAATGTCTACAAACAGTACCATCTCGCCATCCACCTCAACAATTGTCGCAACCCCGTCACCATTTTACGATTCGCGGTCATCCTATACCTCAGCTCCAATGCTGCCAATGCCACGATTATCAACCACGCCATGGGAGATTGCACTGTCACCACATCCAGCTGAGAAGCGATCAGAGACCATTGCTGAAATTCTAGCATCAACCACAGTGACAACGTCGGTTAGCAGAATGTCCACTTTGGCATCTGTAGCTGGCACTCGAACAAATACCTCGCCATTTGGCCGCCCATCAGTGACCAGCTCTATGGTTGACAAGTCACGCTGGTCTCCCTCGTCATCGATGATGAGCACTCCATCGAAGCGCAGCGAGCGGAATCACCACAGTCATCATCGCCGTAAACATCGCCGTGCTTCAAGACACCACAGTCCACTAGCAATGGGTATCATTGGCACGAGCAGTGGCGGTGGTAACTTGGGTTCGAGTGCGTTTGACTTTTTAGGACCACTTCCATCTGCTGTATTCGACGGTAGTAGTCCATCTCGCCCACAATCTATATCCAGCAAGGCGAGCAGAGCCACAAGTCGCAATCGCCGTAAACACTACAACCTTCCGCCTGAGCATCAATACGGTCGTACAGACTTGTTTGGCGAAGAGATTGATGCTGGTCGTCCATCATTTGGCGCATTCTCGGTCACATCGATCGCGATCACTGCAGTTCCATCATTGTCCAACATATCAAGGCGCTCATCATTTGGTGGCACTCCATTGTCATTTGATTTACACCAGCAACAGCACCAACATCAGCAGCTGCAGCAAAGACGGATTACAACGACACCAGCTGCTTCGATTCGGCGTATTCCAGCTGTTACGGCAGTATCAGCATTACCGCCTCACATGAAGCTGGAAGTTAGTACAGACCGCGGTAAAGTTATTCTCGCACGACGACTATCCATCGAACCCTCCAGCTCGCCATTAGAAGAGTCTCCATCACCTTCAGTACTCAGAAAACTACGACTTCATCAGCAGCAACAGCAGCAACAACAACAACAGCAACAGCTCAAGCCTCAGCAGTTATTTAAAAAGCGACTTGTAAAGCCACCAATCGACGACAGTCTGCTTGTCTATGGACCGCAGCTTCCACTAACTCAGGCTGTATCTCATTCAGCAGTTCAAAGCTCACAGCCAAAATCGCCACTACTGCTACATTCAAGCGCACTACAGCCAACCAAGCTTCATTCAAACAACATCCTTGCTGCCATTGTGCTGCGTCACATCGTCCATGTCAAAGAGTTTACCCTGTATTCTCTGCCATGTCTTGCAGCTCTTGACATTGGTGAGTGCAAGCTCAACGATATTCATCTTGACACCTTGCTTGCCACATTACAAGCACCAGCAAAGCTCGCCAGTCTCGCTTGTCACTCCAATCGGCTCACGCACATCCCAGCCGTTGTATCCACGCTGGCGAAGCTGTCCACGCTGGACTTTTCGAGCAACAGCATTGTAGAGCTGCCATCATGGCTTCCGTCTGCATTGCCACAGATCCGAGTTTTGAAGCTTGGTGGCAATCGATTCGACAGTATTCCGCAGGATTTGGCGATGACGGCATTTGAGCTCGACACAATCGACCTTGGCAAGCCTCCAACAGGCGGTATCTTCCGCATCACTCGCAACGTCATCGCTGCCACAACACCCACAAGGTCAGTCACTACGTCATCGCAGCTGATTACTGGCATGTCCGATTCTATCGATGACGACCTCCATCTGCGGTCACTTGGGATGCTGGTGCAAACTGCAGCTCGAATTGCCGAGAATACCAAAGACGGCCACCGGCTGTTACCAGCTGCGCTCGAAAAGCAGTTCCTGCGTCGACTGCAGTCTGCAATTACGAGACGGCTAAGTCATTTGGATGGAGTTGACCAGGGTTTGCCTGTTGAGCAAATCAAGTCACTTGAACAGATTGCTCATCGCGCCTCACTCTATGCACAGGTATTGAAGCTGAATGCCACAAAACCGCAGCAGAACTGAACTGAACTATTATTATAATTATCACTATCTATGTCCCATATTGATCACCTGTATTTATCATTTTTAATAGTTATAGATCCTTGTTTATAGTCTAAAACATAAAACAGAAGTCTACACTATAACTTAATTGAGCTATGAAAGCGCGGCTTTTAATAATAGACATTGCCTCAGTTTACAGGTTTAATTGACTGGCTCAGGTTGTGTTACATAGACCCAAGCCTCCACTTTTTCTGTATGGAGGTTGCCATTTTGACAGTCGGAGTATTGCCCTCACAAATAGTCCGCTCATCACAAAGAGATTCACAAAAAACTCCACTTTTTCTGTATGGAGGTTGCCATTTTGACAGTCGGAGTATTGCCCTCACAAATAGTCCGCTCATCACAAAGAGATTCACAAAAAAAGTCATTGTGTTCATTGAGGAAATGAATGGTGGATTACTTTTCAGGCTCCTCTTATTCACCACTTCTTTCACTGTTCTCTTTCTCAATCAAGTTCTTTGCTCCTTCTACAACAACTCCAAACACACAAGAACAGCTTCTTCCTCAATGGAAACACTCCCTGCATATACGCCAGCAGCTGACGACGTTGTGCCGTTCGTGCACGGCGTAGCTCAATATCAACTGCACCCGTCTGCTGCGGTGTACAAAGTTCGACCAGTTACAGCCGGTAGCGCTGACACTGCAGTGGAGTACGGTATCTTCGACAGCATCGGCCGACAAGAGTACGTGTATCGCCGCTCTGCCACCGATGGTAGTCGCCAGCTGTGCCTGGCTGCCGGCCGACTTGCCAGCGAACCAAACGAGCGCCAGCTGTGGTCGATTCAGCAGCTGGGTGAAGATGCCAAGGCATTGAAACTGGTGAGCACAAAGACATGGGAAGTGAAGGCTCCATCGACAGTCTCTCTGAATGCCAAATTTGACAGCACAGACGGCGTCTCGATTCCGATTGATGTACCGTTGGCACAGATTCAATCTGGACTTAAGCGAGTCACTACAATGTTTGCGCCAGCACGCACCGATGATGGAAGCGCTGGCATCAAGCTCAAGATTGCGACGATCAGCAGCGAAATTCATGAAGCATTTACAAAGTTTAAAGGCGTGATTTACTGCCGCGACAAGACATCCAACGATTTTGTCAGTATCACGTCAATCGAACCAAAGACTGGCGATGCTGTCGGATGGAAAGAAGCCAAGGTGAAATTGAATGCCGAGAAGGTAAAAGTGACGGATGCACAGCTAGCTTTTATTCTGCTTTGGAATGTGGTTGTTCTCGACATGCTGCTATCAGCTGATGGCCCGGTCGCACTCAATGACAAGCGTAAGGCATTGGCTGGATTGATTGGCACATCAAATCACAAGCAATCCACTGACAAACTGCTCAATAACCTTTCCCAGCCTGAGAAGCTGGCAACTGGTGCAGCAGTTGCGTGCTCGGTCATGTAGGTGCAGTTCGTAAACACATAATCTACTAAACCGTTTTCAAATCATTCATGTAAACACGATTTTACACAAAGGTAACATCCAAATTAATAGCGTGGCAATAGTGTGGACTAATAGGCAATATATATCAGAGCGCATGCTCTGTAACTATAGAGTTGTGACCTGTAAAACGGCCAGGATATCGAGACATATTTTAACAAAAGTATTGGACACAGGCTCGTGATCAAAGATACGGCATGTTTGTTCGAGTTTACTTCTTCCTCTAGAATCGGAGGAGAGTCGTCCACAATCGTCAACAACTGTGACTTATCTTGTGCAACCCTCCGATTCCGCCTGATCGACTCCTTCCTAATCGGTGTTCTCAATAGATTTAGCCAGCGGTTCACACGCCTCAGCTACTCAGGACACGTTTAAAGCAAGTGTGTGATCACCAGACCGACCACAAGTTGCTGTCCGAAGCAGATATAAGAACACGATCTGAGCCATTCTCCGTCGTTCCTCCTTGGTTTGTTTATCCGACTTGCGTCACAGCTTCTCTGTATCCACAAA
>MU603018.1:1917-19498 GCA_025201865.1 Ramicandelaber brevisporus
TGCCATCAGACGGATTGCTGCGTTCCCTGCCATCATCCAAGCCCTCAAAGGCATCATCTCGGCTGGCATTCTGCCGTCCATATCCTATGCTCTTCGGAAGCTCAGGAAAGGTATCCTTAAGTTCTAACAATCGCTCATCCATCCGTCCGTTCGTTCGCGCTAAACATCCAAATAAAAAGAAGAAAAAGAAAAGAAAGAAACATACGCCTTGATCATGTCCACAACGTTGAATCTGTCTCGTGCGTTCGACTGGCCAGGCTCTATGCCGCCGGCGCGTTCTACCACAGTTGTTCTCGACACACTTGACACGGATGGCTCGTTTATTGTTCATCACCTGATCAGCTCACTACTCAAACAGCAACTTCAACCCTCCTCAGTCACGAATAATGTCGACGGTCAAGCCGATTCAAAGGTGGTGCTTGTATCGACTACACATCTGCTTCGTCACTATATGCACGTGTCGCGCAAGCTGGGTGTCAACCTGGCTATCGCAAAATCGCGTGGCAAGTTCATGTTTGTTGATGCCTTTACGCAGCTCTCGCCATTGTCGAGTCTACGGAGCAAGTTCGTGCAGTTGTCAACCTCGTCCTCTACTGATCCAACTCTTCCAAATGCATACATTCAGTCATATGAAGCATTTGCGAAGGAACAGCTGGATCAAACGAACACTGAGGATGGACACATGAGATATGTCAAGCACATCTACGAACAAATCAGCAGCCTTGCCGGTACTGGGTCGGCTACAATAGTGCTCCAAGACTTGTCTACGCTTCTGGATGCTGGCATTCCACTACATGCACTGAACGCTCTAGTCTCTGCGCTCCGTTCATTTGCATATCGCACGGAAAGCCGTCTCGTGCTGCTCGCTCATGCTGATTCCGATGTTATGCAAGATGTCTCGCTTCCATTTGACTACGCACAGTACAATCCTGACAGCAGCCTAGGCTCGACTCACTCATCTCTTGTGCGGACGCTGCTATCGGTGAGCCAGTATGTTTATCACACAAAGCCACTTTCCAGCGGCTTCTCGCGAGATGTCACTGGCACGCTTCAATTGATCCGTGGCGGGCAGTGCCTAGATCCAGCGTTCACACCTGCGGTCTGGCATTACACTCTAAATGAATCATCATTTACTATCACACCACTAGGTTTCTCATCAGCTGTTCTTTAAATCAAGTGGCAAAATATGCCTAATAGAGAGGTTAAAATGAGAGTGAGCCACGGATAATGGTGCGAGTGCCACCAGATATCTTGAGACGAGTTCCGTCGTTTATGAGCTCGCATAGAAGCTCTCCGCGGCGACTGGATGCTTGAACAGCATGCAGCTGTGTTTTCCCGCCCAGCTTTGCGCTCCATATTGGGGCAACAACGCAATGGAGCGAGCCGGTAACCGGGTCTTCGTCGCCGCTGAATGGATAGATCATGCGGCTTACAAAATCAGCCTCAGCGACGCCTGGAGAGAGGGCGAATGATGAACCCGATCCATCAGTTGTGATGCTGATGGTGTGGATACCCAGTCGCTGTGCTGCTTCGGCAATAGACGGATCCTGGCGGAACTCCGGGGCCGGCAGCGGTGCCAACTTTGCGACGCTGTCATGGCCACCATTGAGGAAAATGACCAGTTTACCCAGTTTGCTTTCGAGCCAGATGTCATCTTCTTGGACATTGGTGGACGTAGCTGGCCCGAGGAATGCTTTCGCAATGTTTATGATTTCCTTGCGATCATTCTCGTCAGTGTGCAGCGAGACTGGCTGCGCGGCCATGGTTGGCAGTTCGATCGAAACCAGCGCCTTTGAAGTCACTGGATCCACGCCACTCTTCTCGCACTTCAAGACATCGCCACTTTGAGTTACAAATTCAATCTGCTCGGATGGATTGCCGAGCTCGTTGATCAGAACGTGCGCAGATGCAATGGTGCCATGACCACACAGCTTGATTTCACGGTGAGGAGTAAACCAGCGCAGCCCGAAACGCGACCCAGCAGCGAACTCACCCTGCTCACCTTCGTTTTCATCGAGACTGGCAACAAACGCAGTGGCCGGAAGGTTCAATTCCGATGCAATCTGCTGCATCCTGGCTGCATCCAGCGCTGGCGCAGCAGCCGCTGGCACCAGGCACACTCCAGCTGCACCACCTGCAAAAGGAGCAGCTGCAAACGCGTCAACCGTGAACAATCTGATGTTAGTCATACTTTTAATAATGATATTGTCGATGAGGAGTTCAATGGAGAGTTCAGAGAAGAACCCAGTGAAGAGAGGCACACAGTCATTTTTCGTTACTCGTCCAATCGGAGTTGCTAATTGCGAGCTGTGCTTCTGGCGCTGGTGCTGGTGCTGGTGCTGTTGTTGTTACTGTTTTGTTTTTTTCTTTGGTCTGTCATGGCACAGACTCGGGTCACAAACAAGCAAACACTTCTTCTTTCAAAAGAAACTGGCAATGCCTATCTCATGTCGTACAGCAAGACCAGTGACCCATGGTCGTCAATAAGCTGCTGAAGCTAACAGCCTATCATGGCGATAGCGTCATGTGTGCATTACACCTTTGGAAGCACATTCGTCAATGTCGATCAAATGAAAATCCTCATTCTATTCCGTCAATAAGCCCTCGCACACACATTCGCTCGCTGATTTTTGCTGTTTGCTGTTTGCTGTTTGCTGGAAGCCTTGAGCTAATTACTGAGCTTCCTTCGACTACTGGTACTATTACTGTTGTTGTTGCTTTTGTTGTTGCTTCTGTTGTCACGCGTTCGCGAGAGTGGAACCCGCGCGCCACTAGCGTACAAATACACACGCTCGCTGCTTTAGCGCTCTTGTTCCCTTGCTTTTCCGTTCCCGCGAACAGTGCCGAGCAAGCAGAAAAAAACAAAAATAACATCACAGTAACAACAGCAGTAACATCACACCAACATCAGTAACAGCATCAACAGCATCAACACACAAGCCTCTTGCCACCACACTCACCTCCATTCGACTGGGAAGACTTCTGGCACCGCTGTGAAATACCCACTCCTTCTCTTCTCTTCGTTCCACCTCTCTCCCTTTTCTTCTGCTTTGTTACACATAGACCCACGCCTCCACTTTCGTACACTTCTTTATATACTCGTACATCGACCGTCCACGCCCTCTGCCTTCAGTGCTTGTTTGGTCTTGGCTTCTGCTGTAACCTCTGCTGCTGTTGACAAAGCACTGTGTATACACAATTTCTCGAGGAAGAAGAAGAAGAAGAAGAAGAAGAAGAAAAGTCAAGCGCTCGTCTCGATACAAACGCCACAGCAGCGACTGCCTCCATCTCCAGAGTTAACAAACAATGCTGCGCTATCGGAGTCCGCTCGTGCAAATTATTTTGCTGGGCTTTATTTGCTTCTGCTGTCCTGGCATGTTCAATGCTCTTGTCGGCCTAGCTGGAATGGGTGGCAACGAGCAGAGCAACACTGCTTCAGACCATGCCAACACCGCCGTGTATGCTGCATTCTGTCTGTCTGGTTTGCTTGCCGGCGGTGCAGTCAACCTGCTTGGTCCACGTATCACCATCTTTGCATCTGGGCTGACTTATGCACTGTACTCCGCCAGCTACATTCATTTCAACCACACTGGTCAGCAGTGGCTATTGATTACTTCTGGTGCATTACTGGGTGTTGGAGCTGGTGTTTTATGGGCGGCTCAGGGCATGATTATCATTAGTTATCCAGAGGAGTGGAATAAGGGCAGATATATTGGAATATTCTGGGTTATTTTCAATCTGGGCTCTGTGCTTGGCGGCTTGATTCCATTCTTCATTTACCTGAATGACTCGCGCGACCAATCTCAAGAGGCTCCTCACCACTCACTGTCTGACGTGACCTATATTGCCTTTGTGGTTTTGATGACAGTTGGTGCTTCTCTCGGCCTGGTGCTGGCAGCTCCAACTTCGGTCAGACGTGATGATGGCCAATATGTGGCGCTTCATCAGTACACCAATGTCACTCGTGAGTTTATTGAGATGCTGAAGCTATTCGTCAACAAGTGGATGCTGTTGCTGATCCCAGCATTCTTTAGCTCAAACTTCTTTTACACCTACCAGTTCAAGTGCTACAATCAAGTCCTCTTCAACAAGCGAACTGCGTCTCTGAACAACTCCTTGTACTGGCTCATGCAGATGATTGGCTCGTATCTATTTGGGCTCGTCATGGATATGCCCACTATTAACCGTCGTCGCCGTGGCTTCATTGGCTTTGCTGTTTCAGCCGTAATGTTTAATGGCGCGTGGATTGGAGGCGTAATCATTCAGAGCAAGTACTCGCGTTCACGAGATTATACTGCCTCTCCAATTGACCTCACTGATGGTGCATATGCTGGTCCACTGGTGCTGTATCTGCTGTATGGAGCCTGTGATGCAATCTGGCAATCATACATTTACTGGATTCTTGGATCACTCACTAACCAGCCTGAGACTGCTGCTCGGTTTGCAAGCATGTACAAGTGCACTCAGTCAATGGGTGCTGCCATCTCGTGGGCCATTGATGCTCAGCGCATCGACTACATGAACCAGCTGATTGGCAACTGGGCTCTTCTTGTGCTCTCGCTGCCGCTTTTGCTGTATGTTGTGTGGAACATCAAGGATACAAATTACGTTCATGAGCAGTATGCTGAAGAGCTTGTTCTCAAAAACCACTCCGAGCGATAATAGTTATTATCTCTGGTGATTTGATAGCCTTTTTTTCTTGGTTTAAAAAGATAAAATCCTTTTCCTTTTCCTTTCCTTTTCTTTTTACTCATTTCCTCTTTTACTAATTTCCTCATTTTTTTTATTTTTCTTTGATTTACTTTTTACTTTTCAAAAATCACCATGTATATAAAGTGTACTTTGTGTGATTCATCTACTTGATTTACTAACTGACTTGCTGACTTACTGACTTATTGATCAATTAGTTGGTCGCATTCCAAAGTCGAATGCAATAGTTGTAGAATTATTTTGATTTTTCTTCTTTTGAATCAAACTGAATTAAATTTATATTTTTATTTTTAATTTTTATTTCTCTGGTTGTATTTTTTGAACGCATGGCGCAATATAAATATATGCGACAGACGCACACACACACATACATGCGCACACGCACATAAAAAAAATTCAGTGCGGATCTACAGCGACTAACCACACACAGAGCAGCCACAGCACACAGAGTGAGGCCGTGATCTCATCCTTTCTAACCTAGCCTTTGTAAACGAAGAAATCATTGTCGTCGTCGTCGCAGTCGATCTAGATCGTGAAGAGAAAAAACAACAACAACATGGTTAACATCCCAAAGACCCGTAACACCCACTGCGCCAAGTGCGGCGTGCACAAGCCACACCGTGTGTCTCAGTACAAGGCCGGTCAGCGTTCTGATTTCGCTCAGGGTCAGCGTCGTTACGTTCGCAAGCAGAAGGGTTATGGTGGTCAGACTAAGCAGGTTTTCCGCAAGAAGGCCAAGACCACCAAGAAGATTGTGTTGCGTCTCGAGTGCACTTCATGCAAGCACAAGAACCAGATTGCCATCAAGCGCTGCAAGCACTTCGAGCTCGGTGGTGACAAGAAGACTAAGGGTCAGGCCCTCGTTTTCTAAAAAGCACAATGACTCTATTCAACAAAACACGTCAAAAGCTACGAACTGTATCGGCATTTTATATTCCTTTTTCATATATATATCTAGCGGGATACTCGGAAACACGTACAATGCTTTTTTGAAGTGGACATGTTGTATTTAGCGATGTAGTTAGTAAACACAAACACGAACAGAAAGGCAGAGGGAAGTGGAAAGGGGGGGATTCTAACGAGAATGATGACACGCGCAACTGTTTAAATGAATGAATGAATGAACGAACGAAAGGATAATGATAGTGATGGTGATAACTAAGGATTATAACGATGGAAAGGGGTGGTGCTTATTTGTCGCTAGCAAATGGACCAGGCAGACGCGGCGCAGGTGGGAAGTCGGCATCCCAGTGGGCTCTGTTGGAAGCCATGTTGTTTCCATTGTTGAGCGGCAGAGTCTGGAATGACTTCTTGATGTCATCCTCAAACTGCTTTCTGTTCTTGCTCGACGCCTCCATGATAGCCTCTGGCACAAATGGAACACCCTTGTACGAGTAGTTGAAGTTGCGGTGCTCAAAAGCATGGACCCGCTCCTTCTTTGGGTCCTTGTGATCCTTGATGGTCTTGTACTGGTTGAGGTGCTTGTTCTCGTACTGGCGCATCACACCCGCCTTGGTGTCTTCTTCAATCTCATTCTGGTGGTAGTACGACTGGCGCTCCTTGTAGTCACGGCGAGAACCAGTAAGTGGATCCAGGTCATGGCCATCGCGGTTGGAATCGAGAGACTGGTGCTCAAACGTTCGCAGCTGGCCAGCCGGCTCGTTCTTGAGGAAAGTTGTGTGCTGCACATGGCGAGTATGCAGCTCACCGCATCGATTGGCAGACTCTTCCTTCTGCGCATTCTCGTTGAACAAGCTGTGGTTGTAGTGCTGCGTGCCAGACTCGTCCTCCCACTGACCACGCGCCTCCTGATACGTACCGTATCCAGCAATTGGGGCAGCAACCACGCCGGACGATGGAGGCGGCTTCATGGCTCCAAACGGCTGCGTAAAGTCACCACCGCCACCGCTGCCACCACCCCACAGAATTGCATCGGTTGGAGCATGTTCTGGCTTCTTTGGCTCCGGCTTTGGCGGAGGAGGAGGCTCCTCAGCCTTTGGCTTCTCTGGCTTGGCGGGCACTTCAAAGCAATAGCAGTGGCCGTGGCCGTGGCAATCGTGGCAGTCGCAGTTGCCATTGCCGCTGCCGTGTCCATGCCCATGACCATGTCCATGTCCGTTGCCACGTCCGTGCTTTCCTCCTCCGTGATGATGGCCACCATCCGGAACGTGGTGGACATGGTGATGAACGTGCGGAGACTTTCCACTCATTCTTGTTTACTCGCAAAAAGGTTAATTGCTTGTTTGCTAGTTTGCTTGCTTGCTGGGTTGTTTGTTTGTTTGTTTGTTTATAGTTAGTTAGAAAGAGCTGAGGGAAAGAGTGAAGTTGCGAGCTTTGAGTTGCAGTTTGTCTGAGCTGCGTGGTAGTTGGTGGCGGTGGTCAGTTTTGAGACTGTTGCAGGTCAAGCACAAAAGGGAGGAGGGGGGAAAAACGATGTGATAGCAGTAGCAGTAGCAATAGCAGTAGCAATAGCAGTTTGTAACAATTTGTAGCAGAAGTAAAGCAGGAAGAGAAGGAAAGAAGCAAGCAAGCAAGCAAGCAAGCAAGCAAGCAAGCAAACAAGCAAACAAAAGAAAGACTATTCAAAAATAGACGGCGTCGTTTACTCTGCTAGCAAGTTCCTCTTTCTCTTCAATTTTTTTTTTCGCGTTTTCATTTGAGCAGGGTTGCTTATTTTAAACGAGTCCCATCACACTCATACATACATTCATACATTCATACATGCCCACATACATACAGGAGTGGGGAGGCGGACTATGGGAAAAAGGTGAGCACTGTCCCGCCGCCAGTGATAGGTGACTACGGCGGCGATTCGCGGCGAACAATTTCTTGCAACGATTGGTTGGGGGGAGTCGTTTTTGCAAGTTGCAAGCACCATGACTAACCTCGAACGGAGCGAGGAATGGATGGCATAGAGTGACCACTGTACCCTTTCCCTTGTTGTAAACCTCCGTCTCGAACTTCCCTTCTTGCTCATCTGCCCTCACCTTCACCTTCACCTTTGCCCTCTTCTCCTTCCTCCTCCTTTTGATTCCTTATCAAATCCTTGCTCCTTGTTCCTTCTTTCCTTCCCTCCGAGAGTCTCTCGCTGTTCTTGATAGAGATGAGCCAAGCTGGAGAGATTGCTGCTGCACCCGGAACAGCAACAGCTGGTATGCCAACCGCAGCCTCGACTGTCGTGGCTGCCCCCGTGGCCGCTGCTATCACAACTGCAGCAGTTGTGCGGAAGCAGTTGCCAGAGGATAACATTGCGCTGAAGGTGCTGTTTGGAGGATTGTCATGCGCAGCCGCTTCAGTCATCACAAATCCAATCGATGTTATTAAGATTCGTCTCCAGATTCAAGGCGAGCGCACTTCTTCACCATCCACAGCAACAGTGTCATCTCCATTGACCGCCGGAAATGTCGGTGCAACTGCCCACGTGTCTCCACAGCAGCCTCCACAGCCACAGCAACAGCAGCAACATCGTTTAACTCAGCTGGTTGTTCGCATGGTTCGAGGCGAGGGTCTCTCGTCATTGTACACTGGTCTCCGTGCTGCCATCTTGCGAGAAGTGACATACTCCAGCATTCGACTCGGCTGTTACGACAAGTTCAAAGAGATGGGATCAAATGCACTGGGTGTTCCTCACGATAGTTTCTCCGCCAAAGTGGTTGCTGGTCTGATTGGTGGTGGGTTGGGCAGCGCTATTGCGACACCGGCTGACGTTATTAAAATTCGTCAGCAGGCTCCTCCTCCGTATCCAGGTGCTGCGCCGCGCTATCCCAAAGTGTTCAAAGGTCTCGCGGACATTTATAGAAACGAAGGTGTAGTAAATGGAATATACAAGGGTGTGTGGCCAACTACATTCCGCGCCATGATTCTGACAGCATCTCAGCTTGCAACCTATGATACAACCAAGCACAAGCTGATCGACTCTGGTCTGTTCACCGAGGGCTATCTTGTTCAATTTGTCGCTAGCATCGCAGCTGGATTGGCGTGCTCTCTGACAACGTCTCCGATTGATTCGATCCGGTCTAGATATATGAATGCCAAACCAGGAACGTACAAGAACATGATGGATTGTTTGCGACAGAGTATCCGAAATGAAGGATGGAGAATGCCATACAAGGGATTTATACCAAACTGGGTACGATTGGCGCCGCATACAATGAGCTCGTTGATCATTTTTGAACAGCTGCGGCGGCTTGCTGGCATCAATCCGGTTTAAACCCTTCCTCTATTCATTCATCTATCTTCTTCTTCTCATATGTCTTATATTATCTGTTTTAAATGCTCATTTGAAGGATTGTCAACTATATGTAACTCTTTCGGAGAACAAAGTGCATTTCTTGTAGATTTGGTTCATGACTAAAATGAGGATGCACTCACCTGCAAAGGAAATGGATTAAAATTGGTAATTAAAGCAGTTATATCGGCTCTACTGTTATGATTAAATATGGATACCGTTTAACCAACTTCTTCCGAGTCGCATCTGTGCATTCTCTAAGCTTGAGGAACTTGAGGTTTGGAAACATTGTTCTCAACTCAGGCAAGCCAGGTA
Organism: Ramicandelaber brevisporus; assembly: GCA_025201865.1. Classification (NCBI taxonomy): domain Eukaryota; kingdom Fungi; phylum Kickxellomycota; order Ramicandelaberales; family Ramicandelaberaceae; genus Ramicandelaber; species Ramicandelaber brevisporus. The sequence goes on from MU603018.1 coordinate 11,171, forward strand.
CGTTAAAATTATCGTGTCCACTGTGCAGAATCAGTGTGCGCACAGCCATGTTGACTTGCGGTCCCTGTTTGAGGGTGTATTTCTTCCAATCCACTGCTTTTTGTCCTCCGAACTCCAGTGAATGCAGATTTGGAGCACCACCACGGAATATGAACTTTAAGAGGAGCTCTGTTGAATTTACATAATGGTAATGCCCACTATTAAATTCTTCCAATCTGAACACAACTTCTTTGATACTGACCACTGGACCAAATGCATTATGTTGGTTGCTACATTTAAGTTGAACTTTACTACCAAACTCAAAATATCTCAAACGTGGTAAGTGTTCGGTGATAGTGGTCATATCCAAATCTAGCATGCACTGTTCAAAGACTAAGCGCTCCAAATTAGGAAGCCTTTTCAGCGCCTGGTTCACATTATTGCTATCAAGCGAAGATTGAAATCTCAATTCTGTAATGGTGAACCAAGTGTAATCAGTGCTGTCTGAGAACCCAGGCAGATGATCAAGGTAATTTGTTGTTTTAATCTGCATATTCGTCAGAGACGGGAAGCGCACTGGGGTTACCATAAATAGATCAGTTCTGTCATCATCCATATTAGTAGGGAGATGCAGTCGTAAAGTGGTGAGTCGTGAGAATGTATAGTCAATGTTTTCACTGCCACTGCAGTGAAGGAAGAAGTCTCTAAAATCACTGAAACAACTGCCAACATCTACTTTGACCAGCATTCTGGAGAGCTTCGAGAACTGAGAAAAGATGAGTGGAAGAGGAGTTAGATACGCAATGGAGAACGAGTGTCTATCTGTATCGTCAACCCGATTAATGATGGTGTTCAGTGCTGCAACATGTTCATACTCCCTCAAGATAAGGTCCCATTGAACTAGCAGAGATTTATTCTTCTGTTCCAAATGTTGCGCTAAATCCATAAACGCACTTGCAGTTTCAGCTTTCCATCCATATTTGTAAGCTACAGCCCGGATACGACGCAAACTCAACAACTCCAAGCGATCAGTCCATATAGCCATCGAATCGGTGAGATTCAGAGTTAACTCAGTCAGATTTGACAGGTTTGCAAGCCATGGTCCGTGGATGTGATGCGTTTCTATACTCATGCAACGAACCAAGTGGCCGTATTTTCGCCAAGGTTCACCAGGTATGGATTGCATCGGGTTTCTGCTGGCGTCTAGCGTGCGCCAGAGAGCACGAGAAAATGCGACGTGGAACTGGCTGTTCACTGTGAGCAGCGCGGCAGCCTCGCGACGCGAGAAGTAAGTCGTGGCTATTTCCTCAAGCAGGTCGTAAGGCAGAACAAACAACCTGCCGCTGCTATTGGAGGAGGAGGAGGAGGACTGGCTGCGTCTGCTTCCTGGTTTCAACCATTTGAAGAGCATAGAAAGTTGTCGTTGTTGTGTCGAGTGAAGAAGTTGCTGTGTAACAAAAAGTCTGCAAAAGTACGAAACGCGAGAGGAACAGAAGTGTGAAGCAAGAGAGGAATAGTCTGAATGGAGTGGAGTTCAGTGGGTCACCTCGTTTTGAGAGATGAAAATCAGTGTAATTTTCGAAGGAATTAAACCCAAAAAAACAAAATAGAACAAAAATATAGCTTGAATAAGAAAAAAAAATGAGTTCACGACGCGGCAAGAGTATCGGCGGTAGCGGAGGAGTTAGCTCAGAGTATGAGTTCGTACCAATTCAGTACACGGAAGACCAGCTCATCGAGAGTTCATTCAGTGTCAACAATGTCTCGGGTGGTTCAGATCTCGAAAAGGAGCTGTGGCTGATCCGTTTACCGTCTGGCTTCAATCTCGATCTGCTGAACGGTGCTTCCATCAAAGTCAAGCCGCCTGTCAGCTCTACGGCAGCAAAGCATTCGGACAAACCAGCAGCAGTGATTGATGACTCTGAAGATAGCGGATGTGTTTACAACATGTTTGAGTATGCTGCACCTCCGCCTCGCACAGAAAATGCGGATGGCAAAGAGGATGTAGATGGAGGAGATGAGCTGGCATTCGAGGATCACAATGGCATGAGAGAGATTCAGAGCTTGACCTGTCTATTGCCGGATCGTGCACACGATGGAGAGTATGTATTGGCACCACGCGAGTTTTCGAGATTTGTGACAGTTGTGGAGCATGTCAATGTGGAGGACACTGTGGATATCGCCGCAATGATCAAGGCACGTGGATTTAAGAAACCAGAAGTGCCAGAAGGCGTTCGAGACAGAATGAGCATGATTGATACAGCATCAGCAGAAGCATCAGCAACGACATCGAAGACAAGTGAAGCAGCGGAAGGTGGAAAGAGTGCTAAAGGTAAAGCAAAGGATAAGACCAAAGAGAAGTCTAAATCCAAAGCAGCTCCAGTTGAACAGCCAGCTCCAGTACCAGCTCCAGTCGCCGAGACTCCTGTGGCAGCAGCAGAAACTCCAGTAGCCAAGAAGTCGAGCAAGAGCAAAGCTGCCAAGGCTGAGGCCACTACAGCACCAGCACCAGAAGCAGCTCCACAGCCGGCCACGCAGGGCAAGAAGCGCAAGTCGATTAAATCTGGTGATGCCGATGGTCCATCTGTTGATTCACCATCCGAGAAACGCAATATTAAATCTCGCAAACTTAACTAAATAAGTAAAGTGTTTAAAGGAGGAAAAAAAACGAACATAATATATAACTATGTTAAGTAATTAACGGTTATTACTAATCTGAACAACAGTCACCATCATCATCTTCTTCTTCTTCTTTTTCAGAATAGTCATCAGAATAGTCATCGCTATCTTCCTGAGCATCAGCTTCAGCTTCCATTTCAGCATCAATTTCAGCAATCATTTGATGAATCGAGTTCCAATCAAAAGTACCATTTTCAATTTGGTCACGATCGACATCAATGACGTTTTCACTCATGCACCGTATAGTAACAGCGCCGTCTCTTGTATCAACTTCTTCTTTTACAAATGCCTTAACATTAATATCCGCAGAATCATCAAAAATCAGCCGAATGAGGTTGAGTTTTGGTAACAGTTGCCGATTATTCAAAATACGAGCCAACCGACTCTTAAACCATGCCTGTGGTGGAAGATGCAACAAGAGCTGACGAAGTTGCGGAAACGAAGCGTTCTCGTCACAGAAGAGTGCATCAAGAGGCCAGTAATAGCCAGGAAGTGATGGAGTGTAGTGAGTAATTCTGAGCGTGTAAAGCTTTGGAATACATTTAGCACCAAATTCAGACAGAAATTGTCGCTCAGTGTCAATAAACTGGTGGTAGCGAGGATGAGCTGTGGAGCAGGAGCTAGCAGCAAGAACAAATCCCAACTCGAATTCCATATTTGGATAGTTCAAATCACGGAATCGATTCATTGTATCGACAACATTAACATTGCGAGTTCTTGTGACTGTTCGCTGTTCGGCCGCAGCAGCAGCGTTATCAGCATCACCATCATCATTATTTGGCTGATTATCCACTACAACAGTGTCTTGAATGGTTACGGCCGGTGTACGTGTCAAATCGAGGCCTGATGTCACACCAAACTCTTTCAATTTGCCTGCGAAATCGGGCTGCTCGACAATCCCAGCCACTGCATCCAACACGCGCAAGTCATTAATGTCTTCAAATTTCAAGGACGTGACACTCTTAAGAGAGTCTAGCAATGACAATACTTCCGCAGATGTCGCAAAATGCTCCAATGAGAGATACAATGTACTAAGTTTGGCCAGTGTCGCTGCATATCTTGGCTCAGTTTCAAATAACAGCCGATTTGGAAATGCAGCTGGACGTATGGACAGCTCATGTAATTCCAACATGTGCAGCTGAGTCGTTTCACAAAGCAGTCGGTTCAAGCCATCAACAAACTCAGTGCTTGGCTCAAAATTGTATCCATAAATCGTCAGAATCTGCAACCGCTTCCACCCATGACACGCATCGTACAGCCAGTTCTTGTTTGGGACTGTTGGGTCCACAATTTCTATAAACGCCATGGTGACATTTGGAATGACTCTGGTTGATAGATTTGGATCAAAGCGTACAAGCTCAGCAAGTGACACATTTATAATGTACAGAAACCGCAGTCTAGAGCCATGACTATGAAATGTAGATATAAGCTGACGGGGAGATACGCCCATGTACTCAGGTTGACTGAAAGACACATAGCGGTGATAACGGTTGTAAGCTGCATACCAAGTTTGACTGACCAAACGGCAACTGGGACGCTCGCTAGCATCAACAAATGTCATCACATAGGCAACCATGTCGACGGGGAGATGGACTTTTGAACACTGCTGGGCTGTAGCGTTGCTACCATCGCTATAATCGAGGCTGTGCCCAGGTGGCAGAGCAAACAGACGCGGCCGCTTTGGAGGGCGAGGGTCGTTCAAAAGTCTTGACAGCTCCATGCTGAACTCCTTGAAGAGCTTGGGTTGTCCAGTCGAAGGAGGAACGAGAGAGAGAGAGAGAGAGTCTTCGTGTGCAGATAGAAAAAATACCACAAAGAAAAACAACAACAAACAAACCAAGGACATCAACATCGCCAACATCGTCAACAACACAGCGACGCTTTGCAGCAAGCCACGGTCTGGGTGTATAAAGAGAACTATACTACTATGAACTCATACAGGACTCGCGGCATCAACAGCGGTGTCAGCAACGAGCGGCAAACGCCTTCTGCTTCCAAATCTGCAGGTGCTGTTCAACAATCAAGCAACTCTGCATCGTCGGCGTCGATGAGCGTTGTAGCACAAGCTCGGCAAACCGTTCGACTTGATCGCTCCAAAGGTGTCTCATTATGGCCCGACACGCCAGCGGCATCATCATCGCCATCGCTCTCTTCGTCGTCGCCACATCAACAGCAAACACCGTCAGTAAGCTCGCTGTTTCCCTTAGTCCTAGTCAACGGCCCAGAGCCAAGTACGCCAGCGCTGGCAATTTGCTTCACAACAGCCAGGTTCTATCATGCATCCACTCCTACTCTCGAATCAGCTGCTGGCGGCAACAATGATGCAGAGGTGGACTCGGATGCTGGGCTGGGACGTGCAATATTGGCAGATCAACGTGGCTTGTTGTACATGCTGGATATGGGCTCAAACATATGTCGACCAATTACACTTTCACCAGCAGCAGCAGCAGCAACTGTAAATATCACAAGCAGCAACAGACGCGAGAGTTTAACGGGAATACGAAACAACACAATCACAATTGTTCCAAGTGCAATCAGCAGTGCTGCATTGGCGTGTTTCCCAAACAATAATGACAATGACGATGATGATGACCGGTTTGGAGAAGCTGGTGAGTCTTCAATGTATGCAATTGTGGCTTACACCAACAGTTCAGTTGCACTGATTGACGTGTCTAATAATCGCGTGCTTGGATACACATCGGGTGGTGTGCACACTGCATCTGTGCATTCAGTGGCAGTTTCCGAAGAATATCGACTGTGCATTACAGCATCTCGCTGCGAAGTTGCTGTATGGGACGTCACAGTTTGGGAAGCCATGCACATTTTGAAAGCAGAGGGCGACTTTGCAGCCATTCTGCATGCAACAATCTGCACATTGATCGTTCCAGACATTGATGATGACGGCAATGATAATGGACGGACTTATTATCAGCCAATCGTAGTGGCAGTATTTGCAAACAATACAATTATTGCTTGGGATGCATTGACATTTGACAAGCTGTGGAGTGTGACAGCGCCTCCGCCATCAACTGACGGATTCACCTCGTCTACAGCAACCCATGCGAGTAGCTCTGGACAGAATATTACAAAGTTTGCAATGTCATCTGATGGTAGATTGCTGGCAGCCGGTGGAAAGACATCTTCGGTGTATGTTTGGGATACAGCTATTGATGCCGTTGATACTATTGACGCTGTTGACGTTGTTGGTGATCAGAAGCATCATGTTTTGCCAACGAAACGTCGTCAAACATCAACCAGTTACGAGTCGTCAAAGTCACGCCGACTGAGCGATACTGGAAGCAACCAAAGCCAGCACAGTAATAATAGCTCACGACGTGAACGAGCTAACCCCAGCCGAAACCACAGCACGAGTGTAAATCGTCGAGCTAGCGCTCCAGCTCGCGATAACCATTCCCACTCTCAGAACATGTCTGAGCCACATTTGTACCACTCAAACCGCCAACACCACGCTTTACCCACCCACCAGTTCACCAGTTCCTTGTTTGCCGATGGCATCCTCAGCTTGCGGTTTGTACCTGACTCCACATTCATTCTAGTGCTGACGCTCACCGGTCGTTTGATTGCGTTGGACACAAACAGCAGCATGGTGGCAGAGAGTAAATTGAGGCGAGCGGTATCGGATGTCGACATTTCACCCTGTGGCCGGTTCTTGATGGTGGTGCCAATGTTCAAGTCGAGTGAGATTGTGGTCATGATTATGTCAGAGGCATTTGGCACGTGGAGGAACATTGCTAATGAGAAGAATGAGCAATCGAGTCAGACTGCACGGAGGAGGGCAGATGCCGACAATGGTGATAGCGGTAGCGATGTAGTGGAAGTATCGGACAATGAAGATGCTTCTGCTGAGCAACAAAAGAAGAAGCAGCAGAATAATCACCACCATCAACAACAACAACAACAACGGATGGAGCAAGTTCAATCACCCTTGCGGCGAGCTTTGCGATCCGATGCCATGGCAGCTCAAAACATTCAACAAGAGCAATCATCAACCAGTAGTAGTACTATCTCAAACTATGGTCGCCACAGCAAGCCATCGATCACAGTTGCCAAGACGACGGCTGCAGAACGACTTGCGCGTGCCAACACATCATTGCCAGCACCTAGCACATCGTCTATCTTTCGCCCTTCAGCAGCTACAGCGGCTGCAGCAACCGCGGCTGCCTTCGTTCCTATCCGGTCGACTGCTATCCAATCAAAGATTCCAGCCAAGCCACCTCCAGCAAATGCATCATCTTTTGCCGCTGCATCTAAAACATTTACTACACCAACAACGGCAGCAGCAGCAGCAACAGCGTCCGGCTCGGCTCCACTACCTGCTCGTGTACTGAATCAATCGGAGCGCACACAGTTTGGCAAGATTGTACGCGAAGAAGATGAACTCACTCGGCGGTATCTGGATAAGGTTCCCAAGAATGTCCGAGATGCCTTTTACCGGTAAATTATGAGTAGCGTTAAGTATAATAGCTAAAGTATTATTAAAAAAATGAACAAACAAAATGAAATAAAGGACAATGATACTGAATGACTAAGTGTAAAAAAAGGAGGGACAGATAATCATATAATGTGATGAAAGAAAGAATGGTGATATGAAAAAGTAATAACTTACTTGCGACGTGAGCGAGTTGCACGAGTGGTTACAGCTGGCTCTGGTTCGATAACTTGGGTGGTGGCAGCAGCAGCACGACCCCGTCTCTTGGCAACAGGTGCTGGTGCTGGCTCAGGTTCAGGCTCTGGCTCAGGTTCAGGTTCGGCTGGCTTGGTCTTTGCCGAACGGCCACGCTTCTTGACTGGAGCTTCTTCAACTGGCTCAGGCTCCGGTACAGGTTCAGGCTCTTCGACAACTGTAGCCTTCTTTGCTGTGCGACCGCGCTTCTTTGGCGGCTCAGCTTCGACAACTGGCTCAACAGCAGCCTGCTCCTCAGGCTCGGCCTCCAGAGCACGCTTGCGACGACCCTTACCAACAGTTGGTGCCACAGGTTCAGACTCCTCTTGAGGCTCAGGCTCAGGCTCAGCTGCCTTCTTCTTGCCACGGCCACCGCGTTTTGGCTGCTCAACAACTTCTGGCTCCGGCTGTTGTTCTGGCTCTGGTTCTGGTTCTGGTACAGCAGCCTTCTTTGCACGACCACGCTTGGGTTTCTCAATGACAGCTTCAGGCTCTGGCTCTTGAACAGGCTCTGGAACTGGCTCAGGCTCGGCCGCCTTCTTCTTGCCACGACCGCCGCGCTTCGGTTGCTCAACAACGGCAACTTCTTCTGGCTCGGGCTCTGGCTCCGGCTCTGGTTCCGGCTCGACCACCTTCTTGCGACCACGGCCACCACGCTTGGTTGGAGCTGGAACTGGCTCTGGTTCAGACTCGGGCTGTGGTTCAGGCTCAGGCTCTGGTTCTGGTTCGTCAGCTTTCTTCTTTCTACCACCGCGCTTTGCCGGAACCGGTTGCTCTTCTTCTTCTTCAACGACAGCGGCGTGTTCCGGCTCAGTATCCTTCTTGCGGCGACCACCACGCTTGGCTGGCGCTGGAACTGGAGCTGGTTCTTCAACAGCTGGCTCAGGCTCAGCTTCTGGCTCAACAACCGCGGCCTTTGCCTTGCGACCAACCTTGCGCTTTGGTGGCTCAGCAACAACTTCTGGCTCAGGTTCAGGCTCAGGCTC
>MU603019.1:0-16551 GCA_025201865.1 Ramicandelaber brevisporus
CTTCTATAATTTGCATCCCACTCTTCTCCCAGTCTTTATGCAGTGTGCAAGAAAGAAATAGCTGTTGCCGCAATACTCTACACAACTACAACAACTACAACAACTACAACGACAACAACAACTACTACAACAGCAGCAATTACCAGTATACCCATTTAAGAGCAAGTGAGATTGGCTGCACACATGGATGCAGCTGGACTGCTTTCGCCTCCACTCAAATATATGAGGCGAGCGCGGCGACACAATCAAAATAAGGATTTGCTTCAAACACACAAAATCAACGGGCCATTCACATACAGCTGCGTGTGTGGCTTCCAACTCTTACACCAGAATGAACGCAGCGGCAACATGCCGATGAAATAAAGTTTGTTCTCGCTGGTGTTGCCGTTGCTGTTGCTGTTGCTGCTGTTGCTGCTGTTGATACAACTCTCGCTGCCAGTCTCTTTCTGTCTCTATCACTTTGGCTGAGCAAGTAGTTGTGAGTGCGTCTCGTGAACGATTTCATCTCACTGTCAGACTCTGTATTGTATGTGTGCATTCGTTGTGTGTGTCTGGAGTGTTTCTGCTGTGTGTGTGGAGTGTTTCTGTCTGTACGCTGCCGTTGTTGCTGCTGCTGCCGTGTGCTCTAGAGACTCTTCACTGTTGTCTTCAGCATGTCGCAGTCTTCTGCTTCGGCTGCTGCCGTTGTTTCACCCTCTACCACCTATATCAAAATGTCTTAAATACTTCAGGCCGCGCGCATCTTCCTCCTCATCCTTCATCCTTCAGACTCAATTCTACATTCAGCCATCCATCTGCTCTCCGCCTCACATACACACTCAGATTTTTCACCACTCATAATTTTGCTTTCAAACATGCGCTTCAACGTTGCTGGTGCTCTTGCCGTCCTTGGTCTCGCTGCCACCGCTGTCCAGGCCGTTCCAAACCCTGTTCCAGCTCCGGTTGCCGCTCCAGAGCCACTGCTCGGCATTAATCTCGGCATTAACCTCGACCTTAGCGTCGCTGTTGATGTCAACCTTAGTGGATACAACTACCACTGCTACCCGCTCTCTCACGCCGGCGGCATCTATGTAAACCTTCTGGGCTTGATCCAGGTCAAGGTTGGAGGATTTTATTACCGCCACCAAACGCTTGGTGACTGCTACTGCTGGTATTAAGTCATCGAGTAACTAACTTTTATATTTGTCCAGTCGTAGATATTTTGTTCCATTTTATTAGTTTTGAAGTCTTGCTCAAACTTGTCTTTGTTGGAAGCGAGGGTCAAAGGAAGCACTTCGCAGCTGTAACGCAGAAGCAGAGTGTGGAGAACCATTGATTCACCAGAGACATCGACGTGGCTCACACCACAAAAAAAAAACAACTGATTCTTGCCTCTCTTTCCCTGACATTCGCAGTACCAATAAGAATAACCAAGTGGCTTCGTATTCCGATCCATCAGTTGATTTGTATGTGTGTGCATGCGCGCGTGGTTCTATCTCTCTCTCTTTTCAAGTGTGCACGAGATGGAGCCACGGATTCGAATGCTAGGTGCGGTTCGATTGTCAGCTGTGCACGCGGCATGGATTCCGGTAGGTATAAGTACTTCTTCACCTTTCCCCTCTGCTTTCCCACAAATCCATCCCTTGCCTTCTTCCTCCACTCATCCACCATTTATTCTTTTCTCCAACCTTCCAATCCTTCCACCATCAGACAAGAAGACACTTACAGTAAAACCAATGTCGTATCACCATGGCAGCATTTTTAGTGATGGCAGTTACGAAGGCAGCTTTAGTATAATCAGCAGCAGCAGTAGCAGCAGTAGTGATGGTGGTATTGGCAGTACCAACTTTCCCTCCATGTTTGAAGGCGACAAGTCACAAGTTTCAGGCATTATGAACGCGATGGATAACCAAATTAAGAACAAAATGCCGCATCGATGGATACCATCGGGGCCAGAATACGCTCACATGTACGGTGGATACAGAGACAGCCGTCACACATATTTACCTCCACCACCAACTGCACCATTACCACCATTACCGACCTCGGCAGTACCGCAATCTGGCACATACACTCTGATCCCACCTCGCGCTTCAAGTTTGATGTGGCAAAATAACTATCATATAGTGGGCGATACAGTTGTTCCCAAAGGATCAATCCGCGGATACTAAGTGACTCGATCTTATTCCTATATCTTGTTCCTCTTTTTTATCTTTATCTTTCTGCACTTTCAATTAAACTTTTTTCCTTGTTCTGATATGGCATCGAGAGCTGAACTCAATCACTGAAAGGAATAGCATTGAACAGACTTATAAAATCTTCAAATTGAGAAATGGTAAGAAGAGAGAGAGAGATGGAGATGAAAGGAACAGTTATTTACGAGATGACGACAGTGCGAGGAATGACGAAGAGGGAGCGAAAAGGAAGATTGAGTTTGCCCCTCTTAGTAGTACCAGCAGTAGCAGTAGCCGTACTGTGGGTGGTTGTAGGTGAAACCACCAATGTGGAGTCGGATGAGACCAAGAATGTCCAGGTTAATACCACCCAGTGGACGGCAGTAGGCATTGTGGCCATCGATGACCACCTTGATGTCAACGTTGAGATCGAGACCGAGATCAATGCCAAGCAGCCCAGGAGCGGCAACGGGGGCTGGAGCCGGAGCTGGGTTTGGAGCAGCGTGGACGGCGGTGGCGGCGAGACCAAGGACGGCAAGAGCACCAGCAACGTTGAAGCGCATGTTTAAATAGGAAGCTTAACTTGTAGGGTTTGCGAGAAAGCAAGAGGGATGAGATGTAGAGTGAGTGAGTGAGCGAGTGAGTCTGTGTGAAGATGAGAGCTGGTTGATGGCTGAATGTAGAATAGAGTTGGGAGAAGAAGGATGAGAATGAAGAGGCAAAGTCAGGCGGTATTTATGACATTTCCGGTCTCGAATGTGTCGAAGCAAAAGCAGAAACATCGGAGGCAGCAGAATCATACGACTGTGATGTCGACTTCACGACAGTCAACGACAACTCTCGCATACATACACACACTGCAGCGGCAACACGTTCAAAGCAAGCTCGCTCGCACACTGCACACATACACACACATACACACATGAACCACAATGGACTTTTTGCAAGACTGGTAGTAAGAGCTGCCTGTTGACTTTTTTTGCCACTGCGATCGCATTCTGAGGTAGAGAGCTTAACAGCCGCCTACTCTCAATATTTTTTTGTTTTGTTTTTTTTTTGCTGTTGTAACTCGAGATGTTGAGCAGTCATGCATTTGATTGTGTCGCCTCGCTCGTTTTCTTTTTTTAATGTTGATTGGGATGAACGCAGTCATGCACCTCTCGATCAAAAAAATCAAAAACAAAAAGGCAGCACACAGGGAGAAAAAAATAGAAGTTGTTGCCACAGCGACAATAGCACAAAATATTCCGGTTGAGTGGGAAAAGACTGGAAAGACATCTAGGAAGATGCACGCAGACTCTCTCTCTCTCTCACTTCACTTTCGATGGTCGTCAGACTGACATTTCACACACACAAACGAGCAAAAAAAAAAGAGAGCCAGACCAGAGTAAAGTTGAGTAGAGTCAGAGTAGAGTAGAGTCAGAGTAGGAGCACAATGCATCGGCTTGCGAAGGAAAATAGAAGAAAAAAGTTGTTACACATGCTGCAATCGTGCACATTGCATACGTTTGTTCTTTTTTTGGCGGTTGCATCGGAAACGACAGTGAAGATGGCGGCAACATGATGCATCGAGTGTCAGGCACGTAAACTTTACGTGTTGTACAGTGAGAGTGTTAAATGTTTATTAAACATCCGATACCAAACCTGTTTTTGGAAACTGGTCAAATGATACCAGACCGATAACGGGCACGATGCCATTTCTCTGTCAGTTGTAGCATGTACTCGCGCGCGCGCGCGAGACCCGATTGAAGCAACGAACAATGGTGGTGTGTGTACTTCGAGAGTTGTCTCATTCTCAACTTCCAAATTTGGCTAGGGTAACACCTCGAACTATACTCAAAGTACATCCTCCCCCCCAATCACACTCACATTAACAATAACACCATCGCTCACTCCCCAGTCACCTCGTGCATCTCTTAAAATGAAAAGAGGCGATATGAAATGTTATTATAGTCGCTTTTAAAAGGATTATTTCCTTTCAGCATGAGAACACATTTCAAATACACATCACTAACTCGATCGCCACATTTAATTATGTGAATGATCTCTGGAGACTGCTCTGAATTGGGGAGAACTGCTGCAAATCGTGATCACTGTACTTTAATAAAATAGTCAAGAAAGTCTGCAAAAAAAAGAAACATGAGATCGGGGCTGCAGCACGGTTTCTTTGTCTTTCTCATGGTAATATCGGTCGGCTGCTCTTCTCACGAGCGTAAATCATCAAAGATGCTCCTGATAGAATCAAACCCGTGTGACAGAGAGTTTATAAAGTCTCTCCTCCTCCTCCCCAAGTTCAAATAAATGGCTGGCTTGAATGGAGGCCGGTTTGGACTATCAGTCTCTGCACGCTTCCCAATACACACCCGCAAACCTTGCATATCAATGATTTTTGGCCAGAGTCTTACTTCCCCGCTCAGCTCGCTCGCTAGCAGCGTAACCGCACCAGCCGATGCTCTCTCCAAGGTTGCGAAGAAGGCTGCAGAGACTACCGTGGCGGCAGCCAAACAGACCGCGACCGTAGGCAGCGTTGTGGTTGAAACAGTCGCGCAGCCGGTAAGCGCCGCTGTGACCACGGCGACTGTGCCAGCTAAGGCTCTGTCTGACGTAGCTCAGAAGGTTGCTGAAACTGCCATGGATGCGAGCAAACAAGCTACAGCTGTGGGTAGCACTGTCCTTGAAACGGTGGCTGAGCCAGTAGGTGTTGTGGCCAGCATCGTAGCCGCACCAACCGAGGTTCTGTCCGATATCGCTCACAAGGCTGTCGATATCGCTGTTGAGGGTGGTAAACAAGCCGCGACCGCTGCCAGCTCTGTAACTACTCCAGCTCAAGCTCTGTCTGACATCGCTCATAAGGCTGTCGATACGGCTGTTGAAGGTGGCAAGCAAGCAACTTCCGTGGGTAGCGCTGCTGCCAGCTCTGTAGCTGCACCGGCTGAGACTCTGTCTGACATGGCTCAAAAGGCTGCAGAGATCGCTGCTGATGCAGGCAAGCAAGCAGCGACCACTACTAGTGCCACGTTTGAAATGGTCGCTCAACCGGTAGGCACTGCTATGAGTTCTGTGGCCGATAGAGTAGTCTCGGCTGATCCGGTTAATGCTGTGAGCACAGCTCTTGAAGTGGCTACGGAAACCGCTTCCTCTCTGCGTCAAAGAATACCCGAGCCGCTCGAGGGAATCTCGCAGATTGCCCAGCTTCCGGCTGCTGGTATCGCGGCAGCTCAGTCCATTGTAGGCGTTCTTCCACTTGGAGTAGTCCCCGCCGGATTCCGTTTCTCTGCTATTCCAATGATTACACTGTGCCCGCATTGCACCAAAGTGAGGAAAACGGCCATCAAGTACCGCATTGGATACTCGACGTTTGGTGTAGCGATTGCGGCAGGTTTCCTCGTTAACCCGGTTGCTGCGCTTGCACCGTTCTTCTTCAAGCAGCTCAAAGACGAGGTGCATTACTGCTCGGAGTGCGATAAGCGTATTGGATTCACTACACCGACGGCACGCACGGTTTCTGCTGTAACTGGTATGATGGTTTCAGCAGTTGCCACAGGTGCTGCGACGGCTACAGTTGGTGTCGCTACTTCTGCCATTCCAACAATGTCGTAGACCTTAATGGTGGTTTCAGCAGTTGCCACAGGTGCTGCGACGGCTACAGTTGGTGTCGCTACTTCTGCCATTCCAACAATGTCGTAAATCTTAATCAAATGATGTTCGCAGTAACATTATAGTAGAGAAGCAACAGTGTTATTAAAGGAGAAATGTTACTATTGATCTTTTAGATGTGGATGCCGAGACCAACACCGAGCTTGGCGCTAATGTCGAGGAGCGGACGGCAGTTGTACGGGCTGCCACCGAGATTGATACGGACGTCGGCAGCAACGTCGGCATCGACGTCGAGGAGAGAACGCTTGGTGTAGGTTGGTGGCTGGTACGATGGTGGCTGGCTTGGTTCACCTGGCTGGCCCGGCTGACCTGGTTGTCCAGGCTGGCCCGGCTGACCCGGTTGGCCTGGCTGTCCTGGCTGTCCTGGCTGTCCTGGCTGTCCTGGCTGACCTGGCTGACCTGGCTGACCAGTGCCTGGTGGAATATAGATCGGATAGCAAGCGTGGTTGCGGCCACCAATGTTCACGGCGACTCCAAGACCAACCTTGGCGCCGATGTTGATGAGAGAGCGCTTAGAGAGCTCAATGGCAGGGAAGTGGGCCGGTTCGATTTGAACCGGAGCGGGAGCGGGGGCGGCAATCACGGCTAGCGGGGTTGCAGCCAAAGCAAGAGCAGCAGCGAAGACGGAGGAGACACGCATTATTAGATGAGACGGGTATGGAGGGGGTTGTTTGTAGTGGGTGGTTGTGGTGGTGAGTTGCTGTCACAGACGCGTGAGAGATGTAAGATGAATGAGATGGGGTGAATTAGACGAGACGAGATGGAGAGACGCAGTGGCGATGTGAGAAATGAGAAGAGATGGTTGTGATGATGGTGAAGCGAGATGACCAGAACGGAAGAACTGCGAGCAGCAACGCAGCCGGCTTTATACTCTAGGAAAAGGGGGTCGTTGCTGGCGCTGTCGCTGGTGCTGATGCTGATGCCGATACTGCACATCCCTTTCTGCTACAGACAACGAGCTGAAGCGGACTCGCTGGCAGACACGCAGCGACAGAACAGTGAAAAACTGAGCGAAAAGGAGATGGCAGCGAGTGGTTCGCCTGAGTGGTTCGCCTGAGTGGTCAGTTCGCTGGAGGGCTGATGAGCGTGACTGTTCAGGAACAAGTAATGAAACGAAACCCGAGAAAGCGCGCAATGAGCGACTCTGCTAGTCGGTTGTCACTGTCGCTGCTCAATTATTTTTAGGCGTGCTACTGTTGCTGATACTATTGCTGCTGCTATTGCTACTGTTGGTGGGCTGAAAGATGACCGTTTCGCGCAGTGGCGTCGTAGTGCCAACAAGGAAGGAGCTGGCAAAAGTCCGACCGAATGTTTGCTTGCACCTCCTTCGGCCTTCGCACGCAGTCAGAATCGCCTAATTGCCGTGAGCAGCAGCAACAGCAATAATAGCGAGACTGGTGTCATTGAACTCGAGTGCAATGGCAAAGCAGGCGATTCTCTCTCACGTGTGTGCCAGAGCTGCAATCGCCACGCTGATCGTCGAGTGCAATGGCTTGGCTCAGCCAGCGTCGCTGCGATGTGGTCGACTGCATTCAACAGTAACAGCGAGAGCAGCAAACGGCACCATCATAGTCGCTCACTCACTCCATTCATCCCCACGCCGAGTACAGTGTTGTAACAGCTCATTGAGCACTCGAGACTCATTTGCGGCACACAGTTACTCACTCCGCATGGATTACCTCCTCATTTTGCTCTTCCTAAAAAACATTTTCCACCGCTCTCGGTTCATTCCGCCGCTTCAACAGCACACATTCGTAACCACGCTGATTACGTGTGTGTGCTCTTGCTCATTGTCCAACACACAACTGTTGCTGCTTCGATTCTTGGAATGCCACCGCCAACATTGAGCAGCCTCCCTCTCACTCACTCACTCACTCATTCGCTCACTCAATCCTAATAACGAGAGTAGGACAAAGTATTCTGCCGTCATATTACATGTAGCATCCAGCCTTTTGTAGACAACTTTACGCGCCTTGCCTCCTCAAACATATACAATTAAGAGTTCGAACTGTCTCTTTCTTTCGTTCGTTTTCTCACAAACGTTGACCACTTCTCCGCTGTTGATTACTCTCACGCCTTACTTTTGTATCACACTTACTTACTCACTCACTCACTCAATCGACGCACTCGCTCTCTGCCAGTCAAACAAACAGCCTGCAAAAAAAGCAACAAGCAACAAGTAACAAGCAACAAGCAAGAAAAAGACTTGCAGCAACAGCGCTGCTCCCCACTCATTACTAACTCAACACCTCCTCCCCACTCATCGCCAGTACACACACACACGCGCGCATACACGCATACACGCATCCTCGCCCTCAGTCGGGCTTTCTGTCGTTCTTCGTTTTGAGTTTGTCTGACCACCCGCTCCTCTGTGTGCAACTCCAGTCAAACAACGAAAAACAAGCGAAACAAAAAAGTCTGCACACCGCCAGCAGATAAACCAACTGCAACAGCACAAGCACAGGCACCAACAGCAACAGCAGCTCAAGGCGAATCTTTTGTTCAAAGAAATGGCACGTAGTGCTTCGGTCTTCACAGCAGCAGCAGCGGCAGTTGCGGCAGTTGCAGCGGCGGTGTTGTTGATTGCTATGGCTGTATCTGCAGCTCCAGCAGTGGACATTGCTCGTGTTCCGAAATCCGACACAATCTCTCCACCAGGTGGACCATCTGGTCCGTGGTAAACTCACTCTCCAATCTTGCACAAACAATCTTTTTTTGCGCTCTACTCGCTAATCGTGTATTTATCTTTTTTACTTTTACTATTCCTTTTACTCTTCCTTTCACATCTTTTTTTTTAATCATTAGGGCAGATCTACTACTTGTTTCGATTCGATCTGATTGATTGATTAATTAAAAACAGTTTGAGATTAAAATGAGAATGAAAGAAATGAAAAGAAAAGAAAAGAAAAGAAAAGAAAAGAAAAGAAAAGAAAAGAAAAGAAAAGAAAAGAAAAGAAATGGCAAGCAAAAAAAGATAGTGTGTTTGGATGAGATAAAATGTGCGGTGACTGCTTCGGAGTTACGCTGTATGGTTAATCAGACCAGGGGCTGTCTGTGTCGGGCTGATAGTGTGTGCTAGTGGTCGTTTGCACCTGTGGCATGCCGGTAGCAGATGCACTAGCAAATTCTATTTCGGAGTCACTCAACACGGTCGCTTGGGCTGGAGTTGGTGGCATCACGTCGATTGCAACTGATTCGTGCTCTTCTGCCACCGTTCCTGAATTTGCTTTTGCTGCTTCATTTCCATCTTCAGCATCAGCATCAGTGTGTGTGACTGTGCCAATTGCACCAGCCCTCGTCACTGCAGCTGCAGCTGAAGTTGAAGCAGCAGCAGTCAAATCCAGCAAGTTTGCGTGGTCTTCGCCTTCCTCAACAAGGTCTGCATCGTCGTCAGTTTCTTCGTGAGACCATTCGTTCAGCACGTCTGCTGGAACTGGTAACCACAGGCTCGGCAACGTGCCACCAATGGCCGGATGCTCGAATGCATGGATACCGCTATCCAATACACCGTCGACAATCATCATGGAGGATTCGCGATAGTCGGTGCGGTTTGATGGGCTGAAGTGCGACCCAGCATCCAAGTAGTGATCAGAATGAGCGAGTGCAACCAGAGCAGCTCGTGGTAAATGAGCCCAGAGAGACTGAACCAGAGTGGGAGGAGATGAAGGAACAATGAACGAGAAGCGAGATCGAGATGGATCGGGTGGGATTGCGGAGACAAATGGCACAGTTGGAGCGTGGAGATGACCAGTAACTGAAGCCTCGATCCACGGGTTGGTGATACTTGATCGGCTGGAGCCAACATGATGTACACCCGATGCAACACTTGGGCGAGCTGTCAAGTGCTCGGTGGGGAGAGGAGATGGGGTTTCTGCGTCGCTATTTGAGGATGGAGAAAGAATGGCATCAATATTAGCGCCAGTTGTAGAGATTGGAGCAGCTGGAGGATGAGGCGGATGGAATGGAGGGATTCTAATGATTGGAACAGCTGGATCACGGAAGCTCTTTGGATGGAATGACCAGAACCACGATGCAACTCTACCGCGGATTGTACGGGTCTTGCGTCGATTCTGCTGAGTGGCCTGAGCTGTTGTGGCTGCTGCTGCTGCTGTATTGCCATTACCCAATAGCGGACTACTTTCATTGCCGCCTTCTACAGCAGCAGACGCTATGTATGCATTTTCATTTTCGTTATTATGATCATTATTACTGCTGCCATCAAACTCATTGTAATAATCAGCTGGAATCATGTAGCTATGAAGAGTTACACCGTCTAATCCAGTTCTATTGTTGCCATTAACGTCTAAATTATACATACTACCAATTGCAGTGTCGAACGATCTAGTTCTCTCAAACAATGCACCTGCCATTAGAGTAGTTGTGTCATCCTCAGTGGCCAAGTGAGCATTGGAGTTGGAATGAGAGGTAGAGCCATATCGATACTGAGCACGTCTAATCTGATCAATGTGCTCATCCTCGCGCAATAGCTCCAAAGGAACACCCATTCCACCAGTGGCTGAACCACCGCTTGATTCGCCTCCCAATATTAAACCATCTGGCCCACCTGAACCAAATCCAATTCCACCTCCCTTTTCTTCACACAACTTAAGTCCGACTCTTCTGTAAAAGATCAAGTTCATAATCATCAAAGGAACCATCATTGACGACAGGATGACATGTTTACGCAGTGCAAAGAATCCAAACATCAGGATCTGATGAATAAACATTGTCACTATTAATCTACGCAGCGTGTATGGCCATGCTGCGCCAGCTGTCTCACTTGGATATGTATACACATATAACACCAAGTATTTCTGTGCAATATACGTAAATCCAAAGAACACTGTAACTGCCAATAGAATCTGCGGCTCAAGAGTGGAATAAGTCAGTCCAAGAATAAACACCAACATTGAGGTTGGATACAGAGTGCCCCAGGACACAATGGTTGGATACTGAGCCTCATCTGCGTGGTCTCTCGGTGTAGATGAGTACAATGCGCGTCTAATTATATATAATAAAACGGCGCCAAATTGGAACAACTGAAGTGGAGCAAAGCCAATACCCAGCATGATTACCCAATTAGTAAAGAACGGGGCAGCAGATGGAAGAGACATGGCTAGCTTTTCAGGCAGTTTATGAGGATCAGCCCATATCTGCCACAGAGCGTTCAATGTAGCTGATGACACTGTGAACAGCAGCAAAACATTGCAGATCAATGAAAAGAAATATCTACTCAGCACTGCCAAATCCACTTCACTCTTGGATCTCAATCCCTCCAAGTAGTGTGCAATATATCCAAACAACGTGGGCTGAGATGCCAAAAAGATTGGCAAAATAAGCGATGGAAGTGTCACTGTAAGAAGTGTGTTGGCCAGTGGACTCCATTCTGCCAATTTCTCCAAAAATGGGAACCAGCGCACCAAAGTAGGCAGAGACACAAGCGATGCAACAGACGCCACCGGAACAATCCAGAAGAATATCAGCAGAATCAGTGCCAATGAAGATAGTATCGATCGACCAAATCTAGCTGACATTGACAATGGCAAATTGTACCAAATCAAATCACGCGGCTCAGGTGCTGGTGCTGCGTGCATATGACTCAGAGAGGCAGCTGTCATGGAATTGCATGCAATGTGGGCTGCAGCAGGCACTTGGAATGTAATGAAAGCCACGCTTGAACGAGTGGCAGCCTCTTCGGCGTCTGAGCCAAAAGTGGCTGAGATTGGAGAGCTAGGCTGCTCTTCAGTGTTATTCTCCCAAGTATAGCTTGATCTAAACTGCAGTCTAACCTTCTTTACTGCTTCATCAAAAATCATAAATCGGATTCTCCAGTAATCAATGTTATCCATCCACTTACCACCAATACCAATAATGGAGCAGCAGCTGCTTGATACATGTACATGTTCATCATCTTCTCCTTCAATGACACCATCAATCAGTTCCTCATTGCTCGCGTATTCTCTGCGGCCATGTTCTGAAATTGTACCCATATGAACAGCTGGATTATGCGATGATGGCGATGTTGACATTCTAGCTGAGTCATCTCCACTCTCTCCATTCTCTCCACTTTGTTGATGTTGATGTTGCTGTTGTTGACTATGCTGCTGGTGATGATGATGATGGTGATGGTTCTGACGCTGTAAGTGCTCAGCTTCTTGAGCATACAGTCTTCGCAGCACAACGTCACCTGGAGGAACCCACTTCTGTGGTCTGGCACGTGGTTTCTTGCGATGTTCCATTCTGTCAATTTGCGCCATCCATCGAGCCACCATTGCATTCTCTTTGGCTCTAGCCTGCGGCGTATCTTGTAATGCGACATGTCTGAGCTTCGCTGGATTGTAACCTGGTGCTACGCATGGATTACCCAATGCGGCAGTGTAGGCTTCTTCCAGTCGACGCAAAGCCACTGCGCGCTGATGAGTCAAACTCTCCAGGTGCTCAATAACTGCCGGTGTTGGACAAATGTACGCAGCTTCAACTGTTCCACCAAGGTTCAGGCTGTCGTAAAACAGTTTGAGGGAATCTGCATTGCGGAGTGACTTTGGAATGCCAGACAGCATGATTGTGCGAGAAGCCAATGAGGCGCGAGTTTGTCTCAAAAAGTGCCACCGTAATGAAAGCCACTGGCAGGTGAATCGATACAGGAACAAATATGCCATCATTGTGAATATATAGGTGAACGTTAAATGGGCAGACAAGTAGTCGAACGCAAATGGAAGCGCAATGGGTGGGCCAGCTGGCGGACTTGTTGTGGAGTTTGTGAAACTGAAGCCACTGCTCGACTCGGTTGCATGGGAGATGGCCTGGAGAACTGCACCAGCAGGATCTGGTGAAGGGCTGGGAGAGGGCTCAGGGTCAGCTCCATCGTCCTTGTCTTTGTCATCGTTTCTATGGTTGAAGAAAATGTTGATTGGCCAAATGATGGCAGTGCCAAATATGCACATCACTGCAAACAGCTGGAAACACATTCTAATAAACCGAAGATACAGCAGCGCATCCAGTCCAACAGTCCTCAGAATAAATGCATCGGAGGCTCGCCACACAGGTGAAAGCCAGCTGAAGAACCCAGGCGATATTGCAGGCGGTCGATTTTTGCGCAGCCGCATTCTTGGCGAATACATCCGTGCCCACCTCGTGCGCAGTATAGCAAATCCAATCAAACACAGCATACAAATGATGGAGGCCACCGTCAGCTGAGTGAGAATGTTCAGCCTCTTGTTGGCGTTGTATGGAGCAGTGCCAGGGATTCGGTCAGGGTCTCGGCTGGGATCATCACCTGGGCCGTCTCCTGGGTCGTCTCCATCAAAGAGGCTGTAGGATCGAGTCGCTGTAAATGAGGAAGCTGTTGGCGGCCACGGTGGTGCCAAGCTCTCGTACATCATTGCCTGCATCTTGACGTCAACCGACTGAAGCGCGCGCGCGTACGCAACAAAAGAGGAAAGGAAAGAAAACGAGTATTGAAAAAAAAAACTTGAATTGAAGAATTGTCGAGAGAAAAGAAGGGAATGAAATACGTGTGTTTGCTTGGCGTTGGCATTGGCAACAACAGAAATACTCGCTTTGATGCGCGACTTTGCACGTAGACGTCAATACTGACCGAAGCAGTCTCATGCCCAAAAAAAACAAAGACAATGATAGCCAGACTGATCCCTGTTTCTGCAGAGCACCAGTGTTCTCATCCATGCTCTCATGCTCTCTCTCTCCCTGCCTCTCCCTCTATTCCCCATGCTGGGAAGTATTCGTTTCGTTAGGATCGCAGAAACAATGAACAGCAACCAATGTCGCAAGCACGCGTCGTAGTCTTCTGTCGTTTGAAACCACCAAACTATTTTTTTTTTAACATCCTTCCCCCCACAAAATCACGATCGAAACACTCGCGTCCCAACAGCCAGGAACCTCTCCATCGCAAGCTCAGAGCAACAGCAGCAGCATCGCCGTCAATCGCCAGTCGTTAACACAGCCAACAGCCTGATCAATCAATCAATCCGTCCATCCATCAGCAGACAGCTTCGGGAAGTCTCTCTCTATATATATTATTTTTTCGACTGCCTTTTTCTCTTCTATTTGTTCAGCAGCAACAACAGCAACAGCAGCAACAGCAACAATGAGCGCGCCTAGATGGGTTCACAATACTACCTCTTCTTCTTCTCCGTCCTCTGCTGGCGGTAATGCATCTGCCGCAGCATTGGCTGCTCTGGGTGCATCTGGCAGCAGCGGCAGCAGCAGCAGCAGCAGCAAACTTGTTCAGATGCCACGCAAAACTGGAAGCGGCTCAGCTGCTCTGCCTGGCATTGGACGCGGCGTGCTGATTCCAGGCTCACGCTCGTCTGCAGCTGCTGCCATGGCCGCTGCATCTGGCGTATCTGCAATCACTCCTACTGCCGGTTCTTCTGAAATTGACAGCGCCACTGGGAAACATGACGCAACTGCAGATGGTTCATCGGCAGCAGAAGTTGGCTTGAGATCCTCTGACAAGTCATCGTCCAATGCTGACATCCATCCACTGCGCTATTCATGGGTATTTTACTACATTTACCGCCCACCTGGTGAGAAGTTCACCGACTATGAAGGAAGCATGAAGAAAATTGCATCATTTGCGTCTGTGGAGGACTTTTGGGCTGTCTTCAGCCATCTCAAGCGTCCATCAGAGCTGCCACTGATTACCGACTACATTTTATTCAAGCAAGGCGTCCGTCCAGTATGGGAGGACGACGCAAACATTCGTGGAGGACGCTGGACAATTAGACTCCGCAAAGGATTGGCCTCAAGACTGTGGGAGCGCTTAGTGCTGGCTGTCGTTGGTGAGCAGTTTTCATCTGGAAGCAGCGAAGAAGTGAATGGATTGGTTCTGTCCATGCGTCCAAGTGAAGATATCTTATCCATTTGGAACCGCAAGTCAACCACTGATACTGGCGAGCCTGCAACAGCCATTCGCGACGAAATGAAACGTATTTTGGAGCTGCCCAATGATACTGTTATCGAGTACAAGAAGCATGATCAATCCATCCGTCAAGATGCCGGTCATCGGTACCACAGCAGTGGCAGCAATCAACAGCATCAAAACCAGCAGAACCAGCAGAACCAGCAGAACCAGCAGCAATCAGCCAAGGAATCAACCACGACAGCTGCATCCAGTGCCGGATCTGCTGCGATGGCGGCCGCGATGGCTGCAATCTCTTCTCCACGCCGCAATCCCGCATCCACTTCGGCTCCAAACGGTAACTAAATAGATTAACATAAACTCACCACCTTCTATTACTTTTCTATGGCATCTATTTCATTTCAAAATCAAGCAAAATTACTCCAAAATGAAATAAAACTAACTCGGGTGTAAGTTAATCTTGGCAGATTCGCCCAACTAAACAAAAGCAAACAAAAAGCAAACAAAAAAGTCCAAATGTCGCTCAAACAGAAACAGCTCGCACTCGCCCTGGCTTCCAAGCGATCCGCATCTGCACCTGACGGCTGGGACGACATTGAACCTACTTTGCTTGAGTTTGAAGATCGTTTACGGGAAGCCACGACCGCCTCAACCGACGGACTGCGCAAGTCTGAGTCCACATGGCCCATTCTTCGATTACACCACCAGCGCTCTCGGTATCTGTTTGATCTCTACTACAAGCGGCAACTCATCTCTCGCGAGCTGTTTGACTACTGCATTGACGCTAAGCAGTTGGGAGATAGAATGCTGATTGCGAAATGGAGGAAGTCGGGGTATGAGCGGCTATGTTGCATGAGATGCGTGCAATCGAGCGAAACTGCATTTGGAACGACATGCATATGCAGAGTACCAAGACGAGACTTGGAGCCAGGAAAAGTTGTTGAATGTGTGCATTGCGGGTGCAGAGGATGTTCAAGCAGCGATTAACAATGTAAACAAAATGGGATATTAACAACAAAACGAATAAGTCTTTTATTGATTAAATGAAAGATGGCTGTTAATAGAGATATTGAGAACCTAGACACCTAGAAGGCTCGTCGACCTGGTTAGACTTCTAGTAAAAACAGCGAAGGTGCCTGACGACATCAAAAAGATAACTTACTGACATGGAAGTTCAAAACCACCTTGACAGCGCCAACCACACGCAGCTGAAACGTACATGCAGTAGCGGATGAATCCACAGGATCTGTCGGTAATTCCTTTACAGGCCGCGGCGCTGCAGTGACAGTCTAGGTCTACGGCCAATATAGTAGTCACATAGAGAGTAACAAGAAGAAGAAAAGCAAAGACGTGAGTGTTCATGAGCGTTGGGAATATGAAAGTACACCGACCGAAAAACAAAAAGAGGGAGAGTGACGGTGTAAGGTCATAGAATCGACATTCATTCAGACTGAATAGACACAGCGATGAAGTCATCATGGTGGCACACATATACCAGTTTACTGATAGTCTGGTCATGGAAAACAGCGTTTTGACCAGTGGTACTAAATGTTGGGACACACGACTATGGATTAAAAAGTAAAGATGAAAGATATGGGGAAACTATAAACAACATATGTGCATATATACTTGTTAGCGTATGATTAAGATGCAGTAGAGTCAACGCCACACTTTGATGGTGCGGTCGGCACATCCGGAGATGAGCTCGTTCTCGCCAATCTCCAGCGCATGCACGTAGCCCTTGTGCCCGCGCAGCGTGGCCGTGCACTGCCACTGCCGCGGCTCCCACCGCTTGATCGTGTGGTCGAAGCTGGCGCTGAACAGAGCCCCGCCGCTGGTCACGCTGCCGATGGCCCCGAG
>MU603020.1:0-11955 GCA_025201865.1 Ramicandelaber brevisporus
CTTCCGTTCGCTGTCTGTCTATCTGGTCACTCGCTCCACTCGCTCGTTCCGTCGTTCCGTGTCGCACTCTCTCTTTACCGTCTCAAGACGGCTGTCCAAGGCGTCCGGCGTCAGGCGCTTTAGGCGTCCGCCGACAGCCGCATCGGCTCCTTTGAACAGACGAGGTAGGTTATCCTATCCCACATGTCTGTCGGCCGGTTCTCTTCACCGAGTGCTCTTGCGCTGCCTCTTGACCGATTCAATTCGGCCGTGGTAGTGTGGGCCTTAATTGGTGGCCGCTGCATGGCGTCCGGTGCGCCCTTTATGTGGGATGTTTGTAAAAACAAAATAATAGACCAAATTTGTCTGGAAACAGGCGGATTTGCTCATACAATAAAAGTATTGAAGGTAAAATGAATGGCTTGGAATATGTTTTGCAACTGTGACTATGTCCTCCAAACGAGCGCATTTGGATTTCAATTCTTGAATCGGCGCTTCCATGGGCTTGAGAGCGTTCTTGTCTTTGTCAAACCTCTCTGCTGTGGCTGGTCCTCTGGTTTAGCCTGTGCATTCACCTGTGCCTTCCCCTGTGCCTTTTCCTGTTCTTGCTTCTTCCAGTTATTTTGGCGCTGCTCACTCTTCATTTTGTAATATGCCTGTGCATTCGTGTGAGTTTGTAACAGTTGCTTCTTGTAACCTTCAGGAACACCAAGTGTGTTGAACAGCGCTTCTGCCTCTGGACTGGCCGTAGCCGGCTTTGGTGCTGGACGTGGAGGTTGAACACCAGCTGGTCTAGGCATCGGTTGCGCTCCGCCTGCAGGTCCCGGAACAAAACCTGGCGCTCCTCCTGGTGGTCTCTGCCACACGATGTCTGATTCTGGCGCTGCTGGCTGCCCTTGGTTTGGGACAGCTGGAGCTGCAATCACTGGTTTTTGCACTCCTTGACCAATCGGAAGAGGTGGTCGTGGCGATACCGGCGCTTGTGCAGGCGCTGGCTGCGATGAGGCTGTGGCAGAATCCTGCTTCTTTCCTCTGAGTTTGTCCTTTAGCCACTGTATAGGACTTGCGCGCTTATACAGCTGAACTGCTGTTGGCGACTGCACGGCGCGTGGGCAAGCATGCACGACGGTGGACACGCTGACCACCAGTAGGCAGGCTATGATGCAGAACAAGATGGGACGATGCAGCATTGCGTCTCTGGTTGCGAGTGTGTGTGCTCTACTCTACTCTGCTCTGCTGCAAGAGTTGCTTTGGTGTGAAGGCAATAGTGGTGGTTTACAAGAGGCGAACCCTTTTCCTCGAGCAGTGAACCCTCTCCCTCAATAGGCCTGTGTGCTTCAGCTACCAGGCAGCCCCCTTTTCGCCGTCCACTCTTTTGGCTGTCATAGCATATCTCTTGGTGTTCTTCAGTGGAAGACTCCATTTTCGCCGGAATGTTTTTTTTTCTCAATAGCCAACTCCGCCTCGTGCATATTCGTGAATAGAAAAAGTCCTGTTGACAACACCTATATCAGAACTGTGATCCGCGTTCCTGCTGTTCGCCCTTTATGCCAAATGATGCTGCAAATTAAAGTGAGTGCAAAAAGAATGCAAAAAGAATACGATTAATGATGAAATGATGCGGATTTGTCCAAAGGGTTGTGAGAGAATAAAGTGCAAATGAAGGATGCAGGTGGAGTGCAAAAAAAAACAAAAAATGCAAGTGCGAAATGATGAAGTGAAGTGAAGCGATGCATAAAATACGAAGGATGAATGATGAAGGATGAAAAGAAGTGTTATTGCTCAATGAATATCAAGTATGGCAAGACGGCTGGCCAAGTCACATATTTTGCTGTGTTTACTGACGGCTCTGGCGGCGAGCACGTTTTTGGTCCCACGCCTTCTTCGCGTCAATGTGCGAGTTTGCCATCGCCATCGCGTTGCCACGGTTCGGCAGACTTCCGAGCCACTTGGTCACAACCTGATCCTGCACCTGCTTTGGTTGGCGACGGCCTTCGAGGCGGTCCATGGCTGTGTTGCGGTGCTTGTTCTGGCGCCACTTGTTGAACCACTTCTTGATGGGGTTGTCCCGCTTGTACAGCTCCTGGCGCTGGGACAAGGCGGTAGGAGAGGCAACCGGTGCAGCGTCGGCCGCGGCCAACAGACAAAAGAGGAACAGCAGAGCTGTAACAATAAACGTAGCGAAGCGAGCTGCCTTCATTGTGAGATATGCGTGTGTATGTGCGCGTGTGTGCGTGTGTATGCGTGTATGCAAATTGTGCGATAGTATGCAACAACAAAAAAAGGATTTGTGATGAGGTTGCTTTGACTGTATGGATGCAAGTGAGGCAAAGAAGGAAGTTCAGTTGGATGAAGATACGAATTTGAGCGAGACGCAAAAGGAAGAATTCATCGCAGCCGCGCCTTCCGCCTCCTATTTGTATGATATTCACTGCCACACCTTTCGCTCGTGTAAATGAGAGTTGACTGACGTACTCTCATATCTTCACTTTTGATGCTTCCCTGTTTTTCTCTTTCTTACCTCGATTTGAAGCGTACTGTCTGTAAGAAGTCCCAGTCACGTGCCCCAGACCTACATGCCTGTGAGGATTAAATATAGTGGCAACAAGCATTTGCTTCACTCGCAGTAACATGTTCGTCATTCTGCACATCCTTCCAATGATCGACACTTGTATGGATATCTCAAGCAAATACACAGCTGTGGCCTCGCATCGGGCCCTATTCGGTCGCTCGGACCAAAAAGCCCACTTCAGAGATTGTGTGCGACGTCTCAATTACCAAATGCCATTTTGAACTGGCAAACATATAAGAGTACAAAGCTTTGACTGGAGGAGGTACATTTGGTAATACAGTCGAGCTGTGTTTCTACCGTAACTGTATTACAGCGTCAACACAGGGCATATCAACTAATACTGGCCGACATTTATTGAAACAGAGCAAAAGAAAATAAAATAATGCTGTGAAGTGAGAAATGATGAGGAAGAATAATAAGAAAGATGCAGAAATGAAAGTGTGTTTAGTGTGAAGGGGGGATATCTGTTGGTGGCTGTTGGATGGTGTGCTTTATGCATGGGGAGGCGCAGGATATGGGAACGGATGCATTGCTTGCTGCTGAGCGGCAAATTGCTGAACCTGGGGAAGAACGGCTGGCTGCTGAGCAATAGGTGCTGGAGCTTGTGGTTGTGGCTGTGGTTGTGGCTGTGGTTGTGGCTGTGGTTGTGCAGCTGGTTGTGCAGTGGGACCTTTAGGTGGAGAGGGAGAGGCAGGTTTGGCAGGAGCTTGGGCTTGTGCTTGTGCCTTGGCTCCGGCAGCTGGCTTAGTGGATGGATGGGTGTTTTTCCATAACTCGAGTAAACGCTGGCGATAAGCTGGAGGAATTGCTGCAAACGGATGGGCTGGATCAACTTTGACTGCAGTCACTGTGGTCTTTGTCTTCTTCTCGCCCTTCTTTGCACTCTTTGGTTTCGATTTGTCGTCCTTGCCAGACTTCTTGCTGTTCTTTTTGTTTGCTTTGCGCTTAAACCGCTTGTCGCCCATTAGCATCTTGAATGCAAATGCACGCTGAGCTTTGGGAACCTTTTCAATACGCTTATTCATCTCACGAGCAATCTTCGACTTTACTTTGTGCATAATTGTGTCACGGACGCCCTTCAATCCATTTGCTATCCAGTCTCCAAAGTCTCGTTTAACCAGTGCTACTTTAGTTGGCGAATGCTGATTGTTGTTGAAACCAATGGGCATCAATGCGTTTGGTCCATTGCCGCCCTGTCGGACAAGTCCAATTCGCATGGGAATGTTCAGTGCTTCCGCTTTTGCTTCTGGTTTAGCCTCTGGGTCAGGAGCAGCCGATGCCTCCACTACAAAGTCGAGAGCCCAAATGAGGAGCAGCACTGCCAGTATCCCAAGGAAAACCGGCCGAATCTCGTGAGCCCTCATACTGCTGCTTCTGATACTGCTGCCGCTGCTATTACCTCAACTACAACCACTGCTGGTACTAATAATGCTGCTGCCGCCGCCGCTGTTGGTAGAAGATGCAAGATGCAGTATGCAGGCGATGCTGAGAGCAGACTAATGCAAATAGGCGCTCTACCTCGATGATGCAGGTTGCAAATAGTAAAGAAAGAAAAAAAAAGAAGAAAGAAAGAGTATAAGGAGGAACAGGCGAGACGAATACACCAAAAAACAATGGGCACTTTTGGAAACTGCATCCAGCGCGGGTACTTGGCTACAGAGAGAAGAATATTATAACCAAGTCGGGGGAACATCTGGGTCGCCTTGTATACATCTATCTACTACTACTACACGGGCTCACCATCCTTCCATTATACTTATGTTTACTAACTTGCAATACTACTAATGAGAAGAGAACAAATCAGTTTAAATTGAGAATAATAAAATGGGGTAAAATGAAAAAATGGAAATGAAAAGCGAAGATGGAAAAGATGAATAGCTGTTATTGGTGATGGATGGGTTTAAATACGCTGCGAGAATGGAACGTAGGATGACTTGCTGGTGCTGCCGCCAGATGTTGCCAACTGCTGCTGTCCAACTGGTCCAACCTTGTTGCCATGAGACTCTGATTGTTGGCGCATTGGACGCGGAGGCGGATTGTACTGGTAATCAGAGAGTACTTCCCGGCTACCGTTGCGACGCATGCCTGCTCCTAGAACACTGGCATCGTTCGACACTGCTCCACCGCTGCTGTTGCTGCCGTTGCGCGGCATGGTGTACTGCTGTTGCTGCTGCTGTGATTGCTGGCCTGGAGGGAATGAGTTCTCGTAGGGGCGGTTGTAGCCACCAATCATTTGCCCAATGTTCATACTGACTGGACGGAAGTTGCGGTTGGCGCTGTTTGAGCCAGGTGTAGTAGTTCCCGCACTGCCGTTTCCAGTAGTGCTGCGCTGCTGTTGCTGATGAGACTGACCAATGTGATTGCCACTTGGAGTGATTACACCGCCAGACGGACCCATTGTAGTGCTGAATGACTGATAGAAACTGCTGGTGTTGCTAGGCGAGGACATGTTTGGATTGTACATGCTGTCGTGTTTACCAGGGCCATTGCCACCAGCAGCAGCCGAGTGGCTGCTAACCTCGGCATCGGTTTTCACCAAACGAAGCTTAATAATGCACATCATCAGATAATCATCCCACTCAACCTCTTCCTGCTCATGAGAGAGAATTTCCACCTTGAAACGCCACTTGGACTTGCGGATAACACGAACCATGCGTCCAAACAGGCGAGTACGAAGAACCTGGCCAGGAACAGCCGGGAACAAGCGATCGCGCAGCTTTGAACGAAGCAGCACCAGTATAATAATACCAACGCACTTGATAGCCAGAATCCAATACAAGTTGACAGTGTACGGGTAAGGATCAGAAACGGAATAGCCATGGGCCATCATTGAGTTGTAGATTGCATTGAAGGTGAAGCCACCAGCAATGCCACCAATAGACCACGCAGTGATAATGATACCATGGCAAGCACTGACGTTACCCGGACCAAACATGTCGGCAATGAAGGCAGGCATTACACCAGTGCCGCCACCGTAGAAGAACGTTGCACCCCAGCTAGTCAGGAGGAAAGCCCAGTAGCATCCATTATGCATTGCAATTGGAAGACACACAATCATGATGATCTGAGCACACAGCATAATCATAAAGGTGGGCTTGCGTCCAATATAGTCAGATACAGTTGACAGGATAAGACGGCCGGCAATGTTAAACATTCCATCAATCATTACAATATTGGCAGCACGATCAGCACGCTCATTCTTTGGAACAAAGTTGTCATCATTGCGGGAATAAAACAAATCCTGGACCATTGGAGACAGTCGAGATATAATTACCAATCCAAACACCAAGTTGGCAAAGAACAAATAGTACAACATCCACAAATCACGCGACTGCAGTGCCTGGATCAGTGTAATCTTAATCGTTGGCTTTTCTTCCATCACAGCGGCAGTTCCAGATTGCGGTGAGTGGGAGAATTCGCTGTCATCCCCCATGCCACTAGCAAAGCTCTTTCCACCCATCAAATTGTTATTATGACCATTCATGGCTGAGCCAGACAAATGATGGCCCTCCTTAATGTTAGCCTGTTTCTCAACATCATCAGTTGGAGCAAAGGCACGCTGGACACGTCCTTTGGAGTCTTCCTGGAGAGTCAAGCCATTGACATAATAGCCAGGAGGCGGAGCACGGAAGACTTGGGCACTGCTGAACATGATTATGAAGAACAATGCACCTTCTATGACAAACATTATGGGCAGCGAAGTGCTTCTATACAGCATGATGCGTACCTTAGTGAATGCAAGCGCACCGCCTCCAAAGCCACAGACAGCAAATCCAGCAGCTAAGCCACGAGAGTTTGGATACCATTTCTGAACAATAGAGGTGGTGGTGACGTAGTTGATGCCAATTCCACACGCAGTAACCATCCCATAGCCAACATAGAGTAACCACAGTTGACGATACTGAAGAGCAAGCGCAGCCAACATATTACCAATTGCAAACAACATTGTGCCCACTGTAGAGCAGCGACGTGGCGAATTACGCTCAATCCATGGCCCAAAAATGGCAGCTCCAAACCCAAAGAATCCAATTGCAATGTAAAACGTCGCCGATGCACGGTTGGCATTCTCGTTGTCAAACAGCAAGTTATCAACTGGCTTATTCAGCACACTCCATGCGTACAATGAGCCACTGCAGAACTGAACCAACACTGCTGCTGGCAGGATATAATAGCGCGAGAATTTAACCAGTCCACCAAGAATGCGCTCATCAGCCTTGACCTGATCATCTGTACGAATGTACTCAGTGTTGCCATAGTGGTCAAGCAACATACGCACAACAAAGTTGCTCTTTGAACCAACTCCACCTGAAGCAGACTTCTTCTTTGCTGCTGACTTGCCGGTTGTAAGTTTCATTTGTGATTGTGGTGAAGACGATGCTGCAATAACTGATCCTCCAGTAGAATTTGGTTGTGAAGCTGAAGGAAGAGAATTGGCGCGCGGGCGGTCATTCGCTGCCGCTGATGTTGACGCGACTGCTGGTCCACCAGCGACGCCGCCGCTGCCGCCAGTTGCACTGCTACTACTATTCATTCAGAGAGTGAGAATGAGTGAGTGAGTGAGAGAAAGGAAGGAAGAGACACGCTGTTCGCCACAATTGCTATTTCGAATATATTGCACAGAAAATAATGTTGATTCACTGTTGTGTGATGGATGTCGTGAGTGGAAGAAACGAATACACTCAGGAGAGAAAGAAAGAAAATAACTAACACGAAAGCAAGAGAGCAAGTAATTGGGTGTAATATCAAGCCGCGAACGCGTGAATTGCAATAGAATAAGAAATGAGGGTGGGTATTTGACTGTGAGATGACTGTCTGCCTACTAGGGAAAAGTGGGAGCAAAACACAGCAAAACTGCACACCGCCTTAATGAGCAACGACACAACACAGCAGTTGGAGGGGAGTGAGTGAATGGGGGAAACGCAGCACTTGTGAGGACAACAGTCAGAGCGGGATCGACAAAATGTGCCACTGCCAATAGATTAATGTATAAGGAAAGAGGTGGAATGGATTAGTGATGTTTGAAAGGAGGGAAAAGAGGGAGGTTGGGTGACACTGAACAGCCACGAGTCAGAGTATGAACAAATATGGTCAGGTGGATCAACAATGCAGCTGTTTGGTGGCAATTGACTAACAGCCAAGTTGTTGATTCTGTGTATTGGGGGAGGGGAGGGGAGGAAGGAGGAGGGACCGGTGGAGCAGTGGAACGAGGACTCGGTGAAAGGCACGACACAGTGTAACAGAGCGCAATACAGCCCAAAATGCTGAATATGCAAACCGAGCGTGGAGCGATGGTAGTGGCGATGCTTGGTTTGTTTGGTCACGCTGAAGGAGGGGAAGGGATGGGAGCGAGAAGCTGGATAGGGAAAAGAGCGAAGAGAGCCGGAGAGAAAGAGTGGCGAAGAGGCAGTCAATAAGAACAATGTATCTGCTTTGATGGCAATCCTAAACACGATCGGAGAGCAACAAGTGAGAAGCGATGGAAAGTTGTACACGCACCTACGAAGCGAGCGACTCAAGTACGCGCGCAGGCAGGGCGAGCAAGAAGAGAGACAGAGAAAGAGAGAGAGAGAAAGGAAGAAATAGAGGAAGATTGCAGAGTGTATAGTACGGAGCAAGCACGCAGAGCAGGAAAAGAGAGAGCGGCTGGCGGATGATTAAACCAGGATTGCACCGAGGGGATCGGCCCGTAATATGGGAGAAAGAAAGAGAGCACGCGAAAGGGAGAGAAAGCGAGAGAAAGTGAGAATGGATCGCAGCGCACGAGTCAACCAAACAGTCGAGCAAGTAGCAACAGCAGAGGAAGCAGAGGAAGCAGAAGATGATTGTGTGGGGAGTCGTGTGTATGCGGTTTGCGGGCGGCTGTCGTAACTGTCGGGAACGGCAGTGGTGTGGCCAATCTATTACAAAATAAAATCAATAAATAAGGAGTTGCAAGTGGGAGAAAACTTTATTGGTCAAGCAAGTGGGCAAGCAAGCAAGCAAGCAGGCTAGCTAGCTAGTTGGTAGCCAAAGGAGGAGTCAAGAGACAAAGGGCAGCACGCGTGTCTGCTGAGTGTGTGAGTATGAGTGGTTGTGTGTGTAGGTGTGTGTAGTTGCGTTGGTTTGCTGTCACGGTTCGCGTGTTCCTGTCCACGCCAATATCGATATTTTGAGTGTGTGAACAGTGGAGGAGATGCCACAAATGTGGGAAGCCGATCAGTTCTTTTTTTCCTTAAAGAAAACAGCAACAACAACAACAATAGCAACAAAAATAAAGAGGGCAAAAGAACCAGTAGCAGTGGCGGCTGTGGTGGTCTTTGCTTAGCTATAGCCACACACATACATTCATAGACACACACACGTGTGGGATGAGTGTATAATTCATATTTTTCTTAATTACCATTCTACACTGACGTCAAGCGACGGAACATATGCGGATTCAACATTCAGTGGGAGTTGGGATATTGCTATGTCTAATTAGTGCAACTTTTAAAGAAAAGTAAAGCAAAGCAAAACAAAACCAAAAGAAAACCAAATCAAAAAGAGATTAGTAAGTGATGATGGTTAATTGGGGAAACGCTGCGGCCAAGGTAGGCTGAACTGCTTCCGCAATCGTGCGACCAAGGGCAAGCTTGCGCAGTTTAGGACAGTTGCCCAGCAGCTGGACAAGTCCATCCTGATAGTTCAGCCCCGCGTTACCATCGTTACTGTCGCTATTGCTGCTGCTACTACTGCTGCTACTACTGCTGCTGCTGTCACTGCTGTCACTGTTAGTTGTGCATCCATGAAGAGCCAGTCGTTGCATCGCGGAGCTAAAGCGCGAGGTTTGATAATCCAATTTGCATCCAATAAGCTCCACATCGCGAACAGAGGGAATATGGAGGAGAAAGGAGAGGGCTGCGGATGTGACGAATGCGTGATAGAGCTTGAGGAATGTCAACTGCGATATGGGCTGGAGCTGTTGGTGCCTCTGGAGCTGCGAAGATGATGGCGATGATGATGATGACGATGACGCTGGCGATGACGATGGCAGAGTGGTTACAAGAGTGATGTTGTAGCACTGAAGAGTAAAATGACGAATCCTGGGCATTTGCCGGAGCATCTCGTCGATGTACACTGGCGGCTGCTGTTGAGCTGAGCTGGCGACAAGTAGACTCAATTGCTCGACATTTGGAATAGAGGACACAACCGAGTTTAATGCACCGATATCAATGTGGAATTCAATATCAACTCGTTTCAGTGTCAGCCATTGTTGTGAGGCAAAAATGGCATCTACTGCGGTGTTAACATATGGCACATGCTCTGAGGCGACGCATTTGGTGTGTTGGATTCGCAGACCTAGCCACTCTAGTTTTGGGAAGGTATCTGGCCTCCATTCAGCATAATTATAAACACAACTGTGACAACACACATCACATTTTAACACTCTTAACCTTGTAAACTTTTGTGGTTTGGATTTCTGAGACTCTTGTTGTTGATACTGCTGCTGCTGTTGCTGCTTTTGCTGTTGTTGATTACGAGATTGGAACACATTTGACTCTTCATGTAGTCTGCCAGCAAAGAATCTACCATTTGAATCAGCCATGCATAATCCAGTAACACCATGCAGATCCAGATATTCAACTGAGGCAGAGATGGCTTCAGCCATTAATGCAAACTCATAAACTGTCTTTTCATTCCAAAACTCCACTACTCGGATAGGACCAAGCATCATAAAGAACTTTGATAAAACATGTCGGCCGTAGCCACGCCAGTAATTGTCGCCAAGATATGTCTTGCGTAGCTTATCCAAGCCACCAGCCACCACGCTATCAGGCTCGGAGCTACTGCATCCGCAATACCCGTCAAAGCTGTATCGACAGTGCTCCTGCTCTTGATTGATGGCGCTGAGCTCAGACACATCTGGTGGATGTGAGAGTGCAGCGACGGCGTACAAGTCCTCTGGAGTGAGCGGATACTTTTCGTCAATGACAATGCTTCGTAGTCTGGGAAATGCCAATCGGTACAGCCCGGCCTTTGGTGCGCACAGCTCACGGTCTCGATCACTCCACAATAGACTGATTTCAGTGATATTTGGACAGTGCTCAAACACCAAATCTGCATACGACACAGTGTTTGTGGGGAGAATCGAGTCGTTGATGTTACTGTTGGTTACAAATCGATGGGTATTGATGTTTGTTGCGCTTCGTACATAGCGTCCATATACTCTGAGCAGCGAGGCCACAGCGTTCCTATCATTCAGGGCCAAGACTGCTTCGGGAATGCGATACCACACATGCCGCGCCAGGGCATCATACAGACCCCGTGACACTGTGAGTAGCCGAGCCGCCTCTTCTACACTGAGATGCTCGACAATCACGTCCAGTAGCTCGCGCGGCAGTCTGTGTAGGTATCTGATGGGTGTCAGAGCAGTTCGTTTCGCGGAGATGAGACCGCTAGATTTGCACCGACAGCAGTGACAGTCGACGTGGCCATGGCCAGCTGAGGCTGCCGTAACGAGCTGCGAGCTCGTTGAGAAGCTGGGTGAACGGGGTCGCTTCATGCCCACTGCTGATGGGAAAGAGTCAGAGCTCATGTTGTTGCTGATTGTTTGCAGAAAAGAAAAGCGTGAATGAAGAGGAAGGGAGAGGAGCAAACAAATATAAAACAAAAGGAGGAACTAAAGTTCAGACAGGCAGCACAGGCATTAGGTAAGCACTGGGAGGTCTACCAGCCGCTATGTATGGTACTTACTCATGCTTGAATGAATGAATGAATAAAAGAGAAGGGAAGGGAAGAGAAGGAGAGAAGAGAGTGGGAGATGAGTTGGTGTATTAAGCGTTTAGACATTCGGCCAAGGCAGTATAGTTTCTAAGGAAGCCGCGATTAAACACTTCTTCAGAAAATCGCTCCGCTGCATCCTTTCTGGCGCGAGCAGTAAGTGCATTACGCTCATCATCGCTCAGTGCCAATGCGGTCTCCATCGCCTTAACGTATTCATCACAGGTCTCTGCCAAGTAGCCAGTGCTTGAACCGACAGGCTTTGTGGTGATAATGTCGGATTTAGGGCCGCCAGAGTTATGTGCGATAGTAACCAGACCCGCAGCCATCAACTCCACAATGCCAATGCCAAAGTGCTCGTCCCGCATAGTGTGGATGCCAATCATGGCCTCGCCCATCCGGCGAACCAGCACCTTAAAGTCTGCATTGATGACAAACTCAACGTGGTCGGCAATGCCCAAAGAGTCACATTGCTGCCGCAAATTGTCAACACGCATCTGGTCTTCAATGTTGCGAGAACTGCCAATCAGGACTAGCTTGATGTTAGCATAATCGGGATCATGGCGATGTCGACGCAGCAGCTTGGCAAATGCCTCAACTTGCAGAGGATGATTCTTCTCTGGGCGGAACTGGGCAACCGATACAATTTCACGCTGGCGATTGCC
>MU603020.1:11965-25618 GCA_025201865.1 Ramicandelaber brevisporus
ACCAGACCCGCAGCCATCAACTCCACAATGCCAATGCCAAAGTGCTCGTCCCGCATAGTGTGGATGCCAATCATGGCTTCGCCCATCCGGCGAACCAGCACCTTAAAGTCTGCATTGATGACAAACTCAACGTGGTCGGCAATGCCCAGAGAGTCACACTGCTGCCGCAAATTGTCAACACGCATCTGGTCCTCAATGTTGCGAGAACTGCCAATCAGAACTAGCTTGATGTTAGCATAATCGGGATCATGGCGATGTCGACGCAGCAGCTTGGCAAATGCCTCAACTTGCAGAGGATGATTCTTCTCTGGGCGGAACTGGGCAACCGATACAATTTCACGCTGGCGATTGCCAAGTGGAAGCGCGGAGAAGGCCTCAGTTGGACATGGTGGATAAACTGTGGTGATAAGCTGGCCACCAGAACCACGGCTAGCGCCGCCGACACCCACAGTGCTAGATTTTGCTGTCGTCAATCGAGTGGCGTGCCATAATTGATCAATGTGGTTGCGAGTCCACGTTGAGTTGGTCAGTGCGATGTGTGCAAATGAGCCTGCCCATCCATACGCCGCCGCAAACAGCCGGTAATACAGCGACTTTGCGAAGCCAAGCAGAGGATGGCGGCCGGCAAGAGACCGATGGCTCTCAACTCCAGTTTGGCCAGCCTGAACACGCTCGAGCATGTCTGTGCTGATCGTTGGGTAATGAACATATGCCAGCAGCGGCACACTGCCACGGGTGAAGTAGCGGACCAGCGGGTAAGTGAAAGCGTAGCCCATGCTGTCAATGAAGATGTCGGGCACAACGCGGCTCAGTGCTTCGTAACCAAGAACGAGTGATCCAAGACTCTGGCCGAGAAGAGTGAACACTGGATAGCGGCGTGCCTCAACCCAATCACGACGCTGCAGATGAATGATAACCACGCGAGAGGAGTCAATCTTGAGGTTGAACCGCTGCTGAGCACGGCGCAAAATGGCCTCTGATGTCGCGTCCGTATCGCCAGTGTAAACTACGCAGTACGTGTGCGCCAGACGGTCGACTGTTGCCTGGCTCTTGTTGTTGTTGTTGTTGCTGCTTCCACCGCGCTTGGCTTGGCTGTGAGCTCGGAGCAGCTTCGAATGCTGCTGGATGGCCGCGATTGCTGTCCATAGCACTCGCTCACCACCGCCACCTGCATTGCAATATGGATGGAAGAAGCCAACCAGGACAGCGCGCTCCTGCTCTTCGTCGCTCTTGACACCAAATGCCTCCAGGATCTTGGCGCGGTTGGGACCTCGCTTCTCAAAGCCTTTGTGCATGGCACCGAACAATGCGGCCGCCAGCACCACCAGAGTGATCACCACGGCCAGGCCGTTGATCAGCACTGCACCGATCCACGACAACATATGTACACTCAAACACACAAACACGCGCACACTCTCTCTCACTCTCTCACTCGAGTTTGAACTTGCCTCGATACGATGGACGGACTATCGGAAAGGGCGTGCAACTGTGGCAGCGATCTACAGGTGAGCAAAGTACTGCGAGTTAATCTGCCTGGTTACAGTAAAGATAAAAAAAATGTACAAAGCGAAACAAACGCCAATGGATGGCATTTCATCCAACAAACGACCACGTCATCCATATTCTTCATATCTGTGGCAGCACTGCCACAATATCCTCTCAAAAGTAGCATGAGGCAGTCACCTCGCACTCTTCTTCCTCTTCTTCTTCAGCAATATCTGGAGAGGAAGTTTAAAAGTTATAATCAATCGGCAATTAAAGTTAAGAAAGCTCAGATCAACGTGGATTCAGTGAATCGTGATGGATGAGAAGCAGTTGGAGGAATTGAATGTAAGTCTGAACGATGGTCGGATACCAAGGTTAAGGTACAGGCGAATCTTGAGACGCCATTCAATGTTATGCCAGCCGTTAGCCGTGCTGTTTGCCCGTTCAAATTTAATTCTCCTTCTTTTGTTGTTGCTGTTGTTGACAAACAGACAAGTGGAGAGAGAAGTGGAGTGAGAGAGAAAATTGTTAGCTCGTTGTTGTGTTTGGCTGCTTTTCGCTCGATTTTGCCATCAGCACAAACAACAATAACAACAACAAAAGCCGCAACAACAACAGCAGCAACAGCAGCGTTTGTACACGAGATTGTCGACTGAAAGCACGCGTTGTTTGCACTGTTTCCGTTTACACTGAGTTTCTAATATAAGGACGCAAGCTGACTTCTCTTTCTCTATTGAAATGACCAAGAGAAGTGACAAGGACCAGAGTCCACTATCACCAGCTAAGGAGAAGGATTCTCTTCCGGCCGAGACTACAGCTGAGACTACATCGCATGAACCAATGGACATTGTGAACGAAAGCGAGAAACACGACATTGCTGAGGAAGCTGTGGATAATAAAGAGGATGGTAAGGATAATAAAGAAGATGAAGATGGAGATGACGATGGAGAAGAAGGTGGCGAGGCTGGAGATGATGGTGGAGATGATGGTGATGATGATTCCAATGAAAAGATGGATGTGGATGATGAAGATAAAGATGGTGAAGATGATGAAGACAGCTCAAAGACAAAGAAGAGTATCAAGGCTAAGGGTAAGACTGGCAAGAGGGCAGTTAGTGAAGATGAAGATGAGGCGGTGGATTCAAATGAAAATAAAGACAAAGAAGAAGAAGAGGAAGAAGAAGAAGCCAATGATGATAACGATGAAGAAGAAAAAGAGGATGACGACGATGAAGAAGATGAAGATGACAAGAAGAAGAAGAGTAAGAAGAAGTTGTCCAAGAGTAGCACTGGTAATGGTAAGAATAATAATAAGAGCAAGAAGAAGAATAATAAAGCTGATTCTGAGGAGGAGGAGGAAGAGGAGGATGGTGATGATAACGAAAAAGAAGGTGATGATAAGGATGATGATGATGATGGTGATAATGATAAAGATGGTAGCGATGATGAGCGTCCAAATGGAAAAGATATAACCAAGAAGAAAAGTGGCAATGTCAGTGATAAAGTAGTTGGAGGAGGAATATGGCCTGGACCATCAAAGATATTTGGGCGTAGTTTTGAACTGCAGCACTTGATTAGAGTCCATTCACGTCATAACCAATCTCGGCCAGAAAACGACACAGTTCCTCAGATTTGGACAGGTAAATTTCCACCAGCAAATGTTGATACAAGAGCACTGTTTAAAGATGGAGTCAAACGGAGAGTCATTGCAACAGTGGCTGAGCCCTCACTATGTTTTATTGATATAGACAGTGCTAAGGTTATTGCACAATATGCACTGCCTATTAGTGACGAGTCTGATCGTAGAGGCAGTGTAAAGCCACGGGATGAGCTATTTGCATTGGATTGGACTGTATTTGACACTGATGCTCCTCCAATGAGTAATGATAATAGCAATAACAATGGCAATAACAATAAAATTAAGGATAAGGACATTCATAGTGTAGTGGCTATTGGAGGAGATTCTGGATTGATTAGATTAATAGATACGTACCACTTGGGATGCTATGCTCATTTAAGTGGGCATTCAAGTGAGATTAATCATTTAAAGTTCTCAGAAAAGCATCCTCGCTGGCTGTTTAGTGGCAGCAGTGATGGAACTGTTAGACTCTGGATTGTCAATGGATTTAAAGTGGACAGCGACAATGATGGCAATCCTAGCTTAGATCCGAACTTTGTTGGTGCAACTTGCGTAGCTATTTTCGATCCAAATGTTTCGGACCCTGATCCAGTTTATTCGCTGGCCATTGACCCAGCTTGTACAGTGCTAATGTCAGGTGGAGATGGACGTATCTTCATGTATGATTTGGAGTCTATGGTTAAAGATAAGGACTTCATCGATGCAATGTCTGATAGCAAAAATAGCATTGAGTTTGCAGATATGGCAGCAACTGGTTCAAGCTCTGCGAAAAAGAGATCACTCAATGCTTCAGCCATCCGTTCAATCCGCAAGAGATCAAGCGGTGCTGCTGTTGTTCCATCTGACAAGTGCTTTATGGTTGAACCAAAGACTGTCTTTAATGACACTGATTACATTCCGGAAAATGCAGTCGTTGATATGCATTTTACTCGCAGTGGCCGTCTAGTCACCTCGGGTAGAAGCGGAGTGATTACAGTCTGGAATCCTCAGCAAAGCACAAAGAAGAGAATGCTCAAACGCCTCACGCTAGATTATGAAGATCCTGGATTTGAGTTTGTTCGTTTCTTTATTGCAAACACTGGCAATGTCTATGGACGCCAGAGTCATAAACAGCGTAGCTCTGGTGTGTCAAGTGAGTATGAGAATGAAGAGGATACTCTGTTGGTTGTCACTGAGAATGGCGATATCAACATGTACTCGCTGTGGCCAGATACTCAGCCAACCATTGCTGGTGTTCGCTATGATGAGACCTATGGAGACGTTCCCAAATCTCTCACTGCAATCGGCACATCTGCTGTTCTTACGCATGAGAAGTCATTCACTCTGTCCCGCGTCATTGCCATTGATCCTTGGAACAATGATACCATTGTGGCCTGTGATTGCAGAAACCGCGTCCTCATCTGGACTCTGGTGGATGACTCCAATAACTCTTAATTTGCTTTCTATCTATCTTTCTTCTTCATGTTTGTTCAATTTAAAGTCAGTTTGTTTAAAAGTCTTAACCCAAGATGGATGCACATATGCATGTATGCATACACGTATCAATGTATCAACATACTCGTCAATGTGTGTGCACAGGACACGTGACTTTGTTGGAGTTTTGCCTTGACACCTTGTCCTTATGAACAGAGAGATTGTCCTCAAATCTCTCTTGTCTCTGCAAAACGACAGCTCAAAAATCAATCACTTTGAAGAGAAAAAAGCAGAGCGTCCTCAGTAGCAGCAACAATAAAAAAAACAGGCCAACTGCTTGACAATAGTATCAAAGACAGCAGCAGCAGTAACAACAGCGACAGTGACAACAGCAACAGTGACAGTAGCAGCAACAGTGACAGTGACAGATAGTTAAGTACCTGACAGAGATTCTCTTCTAATCAGCATATATATATACATAGACGTACAGATACATACAGCAGCTTTCTGGTTCTTGTTGGGAGTCTTTAATGGAGCAGATTGAGCAGGCGGTTTTGATCGCTCTTGATCAAACTGCAAATCGCGAGCTGCAGACCCAGGCAATGCAGTTTTGCGAGCAGCTCAAGCAGAATAAGGACGGCTGGTGCGAGTGTCTGCGTCTGTTTACCCGTGATCCAAAGGCTGTTTCAGAGGCTCGTCTGTTTTGTCTGCAGGTGCTTGATCACGCTCTGACGCGTAGTACCTCCGCTTTGTCAGCTTCAGCAGCCGATGTCGCCATCAATGGCGGCAGTGAGCCCGTCATCCAGAAGCTGAATGCAGAAGAGCTATCGCTTGTCAAGAACCAGCTTGGTGCATATATTCAGCGTGAATTGTCGCTGCAGAGTGCATCCAGAGATCCGCCGTTTATCCGCAACAAGCTCGCCACTACGTTTACATATCTGTTTATTGAGACGTATGATACCATCTGGCCCACAATGGTTGCAGACTTGATCACACTGGCTACCGAGACAGCGTCCGGTTCAAGCAGTGGAACATCATCAGGACAGTCTACTCCTCCCGGCTCATCCCACACTTCTCCTCTTCAGCAGCAACTGCAGCAGCAGCAACGTGGTGTATTGTCAGGCCCAGCTACTGATTTTGCACTGCGTGTGTTGAAGGCTATTGATGAGCAAGTTGTTGATAAGGCAGTTGTGCGCACTAAAGAGCAGCTGACTAAATGCAATGCCATCAAGGACCACCTACGTGAGGGAGATGTTCGCACATTGGTTGGCTTCCTGCGCGCATCTCTCTCCTCTGCGCTGCCGGTGGCTGTGTCTTCAGTGTCGCCATCGAGCGCTGTAAACATTGTTGGGCTATCCAGCTCATCTGATGCAGGCGAAATCTGCGAGTTGAGTTTGAAGCTCGCCGGTGCCTATGTGTCATGGGTTGACATCAACTTGATTGCCGATGCTGAGTTTCTCACTCCAGTTTTTACTGCGCTCCAGCGTGTTTCTCGATCGGCTGGCAGTGCTGCCACTAACGACTCAGCAGAGACTCCAATTAATGTCAGAATTGCAGCGTGTGATGCGCTGGTTGAGATCATTGGGAAGGGAATGCAGCCACTGGATAAGATGACATTGCTCCGCATGTTGGGAGCCACAAATGTTATTGAAAGCATGCTGCAAGACACGTGTTCATCTGCCAATGAAATGATGGATGGCAAATATGAATTTATTGAGGGTTTGGCTAGATTGACCAATGCAACAGGAAAGGCATTTGCGGCCATTTGGTTTGATGCCACTGCTCAGGATCCATCTTTAGCAGCAGCAGCAGCAACATCTTCTTCAGGTGCAAGCAAAGCCTCATCGTCGTCATCATCATCAAAAGGCGCAAGTTCGCATATCCTATCAGATTATATTCAAGTGCTGAGTCCAGCACAAGTTAGTGAGTTGCAATCAGCAGCTATGATGGAGATTGAGAGATTAGTTCCACTACTACTACGATTCCTATCAGATGAATATGAAGATACAAGCGAAATAATGTTTGAATTCTTGAATGATTTATTATCGCTGTTTAAGAAAATGAAGAAACTATTGCTCTCCAGCCAAGGATCATCAAATCTATTATTACCAAACTCAATTCGTCAAATACTATTATCACTAATGGATGTTATTTTACAAAAGATGAAGTATGAGGATGACTACAGCTATGAAAATGAAAATGAAAATGAAAATGAAGACCATGTTATAGTGTTTGCAGAACTGCGTAAAAGACTTAAACAGTTTGCAGATGCAATTTCAATGCTGGACTCTGAGGTGTACGACCAAAGAGTCAGTTCA
This sequence comes from Ramicandelaber brevisporus, assembly GCA_025201865.1. NCBI lineage: Eukaryota > Fungi > Kickxellomycota > Ramicandelaberales > Ramicandelaberaceae > Ramicandelaber > Ramicandelaber brevisporus. Next base: position 18,820 of record MU603020.1, read on the forward strand.
ATTACTCGTTCTACCATGAATATACTACTTAATAATAGCAATAGCAGCAACACTAGTAACACTAGCAACAATTCTATTCCAAATTGGACTCATGTTGAATTGGCAATTTATATTACAAACATGTATGGAGATGTCTGTTCTAGAGGTCAGCGTGGTGGAATTAACTTTAGTGATGCACTTAATGACTCTCAGTCAGTCAATGTGAGAGAGCGTAATTTGGCTCAGCTACTCGTCTTGATGATTGAGGCCATTTCTAACTATTTGAACACTCCCGGCGGATCCCATCCAGCTGTTTCACTTGCATTCTTTGAGACTGTGGTTAGATTTGGTGGATTATTTGATGCCCGTCCGAGTATGATTCCGGCCATTCTACGTTCATTCCTTGCTGGTGGCCATCGCGAATTATCCAATGAGGACGCCATCGTGGGTACTCCTTCTGCAGCTCAACGTGTTAATGACAATAGACGCTTCGTTGGTGGAAGAGGTGTTCATCATCCAAACAAAGCAGCCAGAATTAGAAGCTGGTACTTGTTGTCTAGATTTATTAATAATGTTAAGTTGCAATACATGGCTCCGCTAACCTTCGATGTAATTTCTGCCTTGGCTGATTTGCTGATTGTAGCAGCTGAGCCTCCATCCAGCAACACATCGCCCATTATGAGCAACGTCAGCAGTGGCCAGATGATGACAGGCTCATTTGCAGATGCAGCCGGCTCGCAATCATTATTTGATAGCCATGCTTACCTATTTGAAGTGGCTGGCTTGCTAATTTCAAGTTCATTGATTGAGCCGAGCCAAAGATTACAATTGATGGAGGCTGTCTTTGGTCCAATCTTTAACGGAATCACCAACATTATGAATAAATATGACTTGTTATCTACCAGCGATCCTTGGGTTCCACTTCAGCTTCATCACCTATTAACTGCCATTGGTGCATTATGCAAAAGCTTCCCCTCTGACACTCTGGCCAGCACCATTGGCTCACGCTCCAGCAACAGCGATGTCAAACACTATGCACGCTCAGAGCAAGAAACTATGCTGATCATCAAAGCCACAGAGGCAGTGTTGGTGGTGTTGGATAGAGTATATAGATTTGAGCCAATCAGATTTGCAGCTAGATATTCGTTTTCTAGATTACTGAATACATTGGGAATGGCAATCATGCCTTATTTGAGACCGTTTATTACTCAGCTGCTAAGAGACTGCGATATTGCTGAACTGTCTGACTTCTTCAATTTCATGACTCAGGTTGCATTCAAATTTAAAGAGTCTGCCATTCCGCACATTGCTGAACTGGTTATCCCAATGCTCAACAAGGTTTTTGAATTCCTAAACAAATCGCCGTCTGGAACTGACGAGGTTGTTCAACTGGTGAATCTGCGGAAAGCTTATTTGTCTTGGCTAATTGCCCTATTCAATGATGATATTGACACTGTCTTGCTAACTGGCATTAATCAAGAACACCTGCTGACAATCCTGGAAAGTATGGCTCTATTATGCGAACCTGCATCCAACTCTGCTCTCGCAAGCGTCCAGATCCAGAAATTGGCATTCAGCTCTCTTCACAAGTGCATCACTGCCTGGATGGTCGTTGCAACCCCCGAGGCTGAGCAGCTCATCAACTTGCTTGGCCAGCTCCTGGATTCCTCTTCAAGCTCTGCTGCCCCATCTGGTAGCGCCGCTCCTCGCTCAGCTGCCGCATCCTCAATGGGCGGCTTCCAGTCAAAGCAGCCCAGCGCCAGTGCATCCAACAACCCGCTTTTGGCTACATTCCAAGGCATTGCGTCTGCCCAGCTACGACCAGTCCGCCCCCTGCCTGGCTTCGAGTCCTTTGTTCGTGACCGCGTTGTGCCTCTCCTGCTGACGATCCCAGCCAACACGGCCACATTCAACATTGCCGATGGTCAGACTCAGATCCTGCTTGGTGAGATTGCTGCCATGTTCAAGACGATTTTGCTGCGATGGGGTCCCCGTCAATTTGTTGGCCAATGTCTCATTGGAGGTCAAACTGGAGCAAACATTGCGAGAAATGTCGGCTCCTCACTGCATCCCTCGCTGGCCTCTATTGCCTCCGACTCTTCCAATATCGACAGCGGCAGCAGCAGCAGTGGCAGCAGCAACAGCAGCACCGGTGAAAGCGGACTGCTGTGGCGAACCATCAAGTGTCCTGAGCATTTGGCATCCGACTTTGGCACGGCGTTGATCACATTGCCTCCGAAAGACTGGAAACGCTATCTCACTCGATTCTTTACTCCGAATACCTCCTCCTCCTCTTAAACAAAGTAATCTCTTCAATAAATGAAATAAAATTACATGCTTTTTATTTAACTCACGCCAAGATATAGAATCGGGTAAGCAATCGGAGGCACGAATTATTCTGCTTGTGCATGCAAGTTAGCTGAGCTGAGCTGAACTGAGCTGGACTGAGATGAGATGAGTGATACAGGTGATTTGCATTCTCATTTTTTTTATTTTTGAATAACGACTCACAGTCACCATGTGCTTAACTGACGGTCAGTCCGAAGTGCTCCTTTCTTTCTACCACTAACTTACTGGCGACAGAGCTGCTCGCTTTAACTGGGTAGCAGTCAGCCATGTGCATACACTGGTAGCCTCAACAGGGAATAAAGAAAAATACAAGCAAGACTGAGAGAGCAAATACGGCTCTGGCATGTAACTATTTCGAACGAAAAACAATGATATATAATCTGTATCTAATTGCTTGTCTTTTTGCCAACATCCAAGTCGCCTTGCATTCATCTCATTCACACAGTGTTCTCGTTCTCATTCTCATTCTCATTCTCTTCCTCTCTGTCTGCCTCACCTCCTTCCCTCATAGCTCAACATCCAACATCTTTAAGCCATGAAGTTCCTCAAATGCTCTGTTCTCGTCGCTGCCGCCGCAGCAAGTGCCAAGGCTGCGCCAACTGACTACGCTCCGCCAAAGCAGAACTATCCACCGGCGCCGGCGCCGTATGTCCCAGCACCACCTGCACCAAAGCCGACCTACGTTCCTCCTCCTGTTCCAGCGTACGCTCCACCAGCACCAAAGCCAGTTTACATCCCTCCACCAAAGCCAGCCTATCCTCTTCGCCCTGGCTCGCCAAAGGGCTCTCCCAAGAATTCTCCCAAGAATTCTCCGAAGCACACGCCGAAGAGCTCGCCCAAGCATTCTCCAAAGAACTCCCGCCCAAGCTCCCCTCTTCCATACACGGGTGCTCCACATCCGTATAGCGCGCCAGTTCCACCGGCTTACCCGCCACTTCCAGGATCTCCCAAAGGCTCTCCGAAACACACGCCAAAGCAGTCGCCGAAGCACTCGCCAAAGAGCTCGCCAAAGCATTCTCCAAAGAACTCTCATCCAGGTACTCCAAAGTCAAACTCCCGCCCAGGTTCTCCCCATCCACATTCTCGTCCAAGCACGCCGGTGAACCCATATGTTCCATTCCCCCAGCCACCAAAGCCGAGCAAAGGCTACTAACTGGCCTGAGCCGAGTGTCATGGCTTCGTTTAGTTTCTCTTTTTTACAGCCGTTCTCTTCATATTCTCATAACCTAAGCAGTCTCCACTATTAACAATTTTTTAAATCTCTTCATTGTGTTTGGCAGAATGAGGGTGAAATCTCAAGTGAGGAACTTGTAGATATTCTTAAAATAAGATGTGTTTAAAGACAGTTCTTAACATGTTATTGCTATTGTTTTTGTTTTGGGTTTGTTTTGGAAATTAGTATTGTGGTGGAAGATATGGTGGATGAGACTGTTGTTGATGCTGTTTCTCGATGTTTGCTTGGTTTTGCAAATATGTTCGATACTGCGAGATGGATGTAGGGATTGGTGGTTGTGAATTGAGCAGCGGTGCAGGAGACGACGGGTTCTCAGATGGGAAGTGTTCTGGTGTTCCGTGGTTGGTCAGCGCAGCATCAAGCCACGGAGACTCGTTATGTCCCACACCAGTGGCCGTGGTCGTGGTCGTGGCTGCGGTAGTGGTCGTGGTCGTGGTGGCATGCATCGTTGGGCTAAAGGCAGATCGTGTTGCATTGTCGGAGAAACTGAATCGCTGCTGTGGCTGGCGCTGATCGTGCGGCACGAGATGGTGTTGGCTCTGATTCACGGCATAGCCAGAGCGCGAGTCGTCCCACAGAGATGTGTAGCCATCAATGTCTTTCTCGCTCGCAAATGCTGGATCACCGCGTCTGCCGCCGTGCGAACCCATTGCTGCTGGACCAGCGCTGCCAGATCCGAGCGTGTTCATCGCGAATCCACTAGCAGTTGGGTCAAAGTCGGATTTGCCCGGCTGAGAGCCTATCGCAGTGTGTGAATTCTGGCTGAGTCCTTTATCGGATGGATGCGACTTTTGGCGAAGATGCCGTGGCATGTCGTTCTGAATGCGAGTCATGATCATTACTGCTGCAAATATCATAAACTGAGACAGCAGCATCAGCCAAGCGCGGACTGCATAGCCAGGAATGGTGAAGAAGAAGGCTGGAGTTGCAGTGATGATGAGCCACGCTGCAAACACAATCCAAGCAGACGCTGTGACGCAGACCAAAAAGTTCAGTCGCACCACTGCGAGGTATGTCCACTCACTGACTTTGACTTGATGAATACGCTGGTTGAACCGATACGCACCATAGAATGCAACAATGGCCTCGCCTAGGAAGAAGCCAGGAACAGCGCGGGTCTGAATCATGAAGCCCTTGTAGAAGAGTCCGAGGAAATCATAGCGATAGAAACCAGCAATCAACAGTGAGCATCCAACAATATTCACAGTACCAGTCACCGCAATCCAGCTGAGGATGAATGTGCGATAAAACGGAATTCGCGCGACTTGGTCCATGATGTTGGCCCATCGGATGATCACAATCGAGTTCCACAGATAGCCGAGTACCCAAATCCAATACTGGAATGTAGAAGCGAGATTGGTGCGCGTTTCACCTTCGCGCATCAAAATCGCTGCAACAAGCACTGCCATCATGGCCAGGTAGTAGATGTGGATGAATATGCCTGTGAACGGACCATCTCGATACACATTCAGCGCAATCGATGCTGCACCAAACGCGAGACACGGCACATACAGGATGTAAACAAAGATGGTGTATACGCGCTGAGCAGTCGAGAAGTGGTAGTCAGTCCACGGCCCAGCCTCGTGCGAGTACTGCACGGGAATCACGGTGCGGTTGTGGGTGACGCCAAGCAGCGTCTTCAGCATGGTCATCTCTGAGCGGAACAGGATGATGTCGTACGGCGGATCGCGATAGTTGAAGATGTCGTCGGGCATATCCGCATCGTAGTTGCCAAACTCCACTTCGTGGAACAAGGGGTTTGACCCGAACAGCAAGCCACGGACTGGAGGCACTCCATATACGGCCGAAATGGCGGCAGCTCGCTCCGATGTCAAAGCCACCTTTGCGCGGCGCATCGAACCACAAAATGAAGCATTGAGACTGACGAGCGGGCTGATGAGCAGAATCGTGGCCGTTGGCTGTCGATCTGCAGGCAGCGTGCTTGGCAGTTTGTTGACGATAGAGCTGTCGGCGGGGATGGTGGGCACGCAGTCGAGTCCAAACTCAACCTGGACGAGAGCCGCGGCGTACTCGACGTGGTCGCGGTTCCAGTCGCCAAACACGTTGCGGGTGGTGATGTTGTGCTCGATGCCTGCTGATGGGATACTGAAGTAGATGGACGCATTGGCCAGTGAGATCAATGTAGCTAGGATGATAGTCAACACGCCGAGTCGATGTCGAGGAAAGGAGAATCGTGCCATTCTTTCTCTCTCTCTCCCTATCTCTCCGTGTTTGTGTGTGAGTGAGTGAGTGTGTGTGAAGTTTTTTGTTTGCTATACAGCAAGCTGTGTATTTTGGACAGGCAGCAGAAAAAGGGGGGTTGAGCAACTAAAGGAGTTCAAGACTGTGAAACCCGGAAGCACATTGGCAATCGCAGAACAACGTGTGTGTTCACAATCACAGCGTCCGAATGCTGTATTTTATGGCCAACATCTCGGGAGACTCTAAAAGGAAAACGAACGATCGCCAGCGAATGGCATGCCGAATTGGTCGTAACGTGTGTGAAGCAGGGGCCAGCAAGGACTGGGTAAGTTGAAGTAGTCCAGTCGATATCGGAGCAGAACCGCGTATGTCCTGTTTGGGACTACTCTCAAACGGTGAAAAGGTCCCAGGCAAACTTAATTAATGTCCGCCCCTGTCATTGGCTAGTTTCTTGGCTGCTACGAGATCCCAGATCCAATAGTTTGTCATACGTAACTTTGAAAGTATGCATCCTTGTTAAACAAAGCAAGCCGTTTAAATAGAATAGAATGGAGGAATCGGTGACTGCGAGTTCTGACATAATGTGTTCGGTAAATGCCAAGACATTGGCGGAACGTGTGTGCCTTGAAATACCGGCGAGCGAATTGACGCCATGCCACTTCCTCGCGTAATCTCGTCTGAATCTCCCCGCACTCCACTCCACTCCTGCTTCTTTGCTTACTCGCGACATTTCAGCTATACAAACAACTCTTCACACTCGCACAATATGGAGAACCAGGCGCTGCTTCCGCAATACACGCCTGCTCAGCAGCAATACGAACAGACAACGACCACCGTCACCCACTACATATACTTTGTGCCGCAACAGGTCCGTGGCAACCGCACTGGCCGCATCCTCTGGCGCATTTTCCAGCTTGGCGTCATCTTCGCCATTGCGTACTTGGCGCTTCACGCACTGCTCGGCGTTGTGCTGTTCACCATTGGCGGTGGCTGGACTGGCGGCTGGAACGGTGGCAAGTGCGTCGCCTCAGTCCC
>MU603022.1:0-25486 GCA_025201865.1 Ramicandelaber brevisporus
GCTTAGACATACGAGTTGTACAGCAGCTTGTTTGGCGTGCCGGTGCGCACGTTGGTGATCTTGCCCGAGGTCGAGGCCGAGATAACCTTCGAGATCAACGCGGCCGGCGTGTACGACGTCGACGACAGCGACGCGTAGTAGGCCAGGATGCCGGCGGCGTGTGGCGACGCCATGGACGTGCCGGAGATGGTGTTGGTGGCGGAGTCGTCGGTGTTCCAGGCGCTGAGCACGTTGACGCCGGGGCCGTAGATCTCGACGCAGTTGCCGTAGTTGGTGAAGCTGGCCGAGCGGTCGTTGACGTCGGAGGCGGCGACGGTGAGCACGCCGTTGGCCGAGGCTGGCGACACGTTGCAGGCGTTCTGCGACTCGTTGCCGGCAGCAACAGCGACGTGCACGCCAGCAGCAACAGCAGCCTCGGCCGCGGCGTTGACCGACGCCGACTTGCCGCCGCCGAGCGACATGTTGATGACCGAGCCCTTGGCGCCGCCGTTGCCCGACGAGTGCTGCTCGGTGACCCAGTCGATGCCGGCAATGACGCCGGACCACGTGCCGGAGCCGCCGGCGTCGAGCACCTTGACGGCAACCAGGTCGGCCTTCTTGGACACGCCGTACTTGGAGCCCGCGGACGTGCCGGCGACGTGCGTGCCGTGGCCGTTGCCGTCGGAGTCGTCGCCGTCGTCGGCAAAGTTGGCTCCCCACGTGGCGCGGCCGCCGAGGTCGGAGTGCGTGGTGCGGATGCCGGTGTCGACCACGAAGATCTTGACGCCAGCGCCGGCGTTGCCGTCGTAGAAGTAGGTGGCCGGGTTGGACACCTTGTTGCGGCTGGACACGCGGCCGAGACCCCACGGCGCGCCGCTCTGCTGGTCGTTGATCTTGACGATGCCGTCCAGCTCGACGTACTCGACGTCGGGGTCGGCGCGGATCTTGGCCAGCATGGCGTCGTCGAACTTGCCGGCGTAGCCGCGCAGCGCGCGCTTGTACACGTGCTTGACGCCGTTTGGCGGAGAGCCGCCCTGCGCCGTCATGAGCTGCGCATTGTGCTCCTGCACCATGGTCTTGACGCGCGCGACGTGGGCATCGACATTCTGCACGTTCTTGCGCAGCTTGACAATGTAGCTTCCCTTGGCTGGCTTGCTGCCCTGTGCCTCGAACTTGAGCGGAGCGAGTGCGTATGCGGCAGAGCTGGCGGCGAGTGCGACAACGGCGACGTTCTTGAGCATTGCGAGATGGATTGTGGTGGAGATGGGTGAAGTAGGTGATGTGGTGGTGGTGGTGGTGGTGGTGGATTGGATGAGAGTGGTTGGCTATCGGCGAGATCTGATGGAGATGGCGGTGATGATGGTGGTAGCGGTGATGGTGGCGGTGGTGATGGCAATGATGATGGCAGTGATGGTGATGATGATGGCAATGATGATGGTGGTGATGATGATGATCTGCTGCATTTGAGTTGGATGGAGATGGCCACTGTCGACGCGGTCTTTATACCCTCCATTCCACTTTGTCGCATCGCATCGCATCGCATCGCATCGAACCGCACTGCAACTCAGCACACAACACCACACCATACCACAACACTACCAGAACACGCCGCACTGAACCACACCGCACCACACTGCGCTACACCGCATCGCTCCAAATCCAACGGCGTTTGGCAGCTCGCAACATCCGCCGCTGTGATGGCGAGCTGGCGATCCGAAGCGCGGCTGCACGCGGTGGCAGGTGTCGAAGCTCCACAGAAGCGTACCGACATTCGCGTGGATTGTTCTGCGGCGCGTGGAGTGATGTCGCACAGCCGCCATGTGGAATGCAGCTGTCAGGCCGCTCACACGCTCTCCGCTCGCTCTCCGCACGCGCTTCCATCCACCTACATCATCCACATCCCCGCATCGTACACTAAAATCGTACACCTACATCACCTACATCGTCCACATCGTCCATGTTGCACGCCGCACGCCGCATGGCACGCGAGCCTCGGCCGAGTGCGTCTTCTTTGTAGAATGCGGCCGCTGAGTCCGTTGCTATTGTTGTTGCTGCTGTTGCTGCTGCTGTTGCTGTCACTGTCACTGTTTTTGCTGGTGCCCTAATTGCTGCCACTTTTGGATCTCCCCAATTTCATTGTTTCCACATGGCACATCCACATGTCAATTGTCAAAAAATCTATTCGTTACCGCATGCTTCATCTTCGTTTCCTTTTTTAGTGTTAATGAACAGAACTGCCACTAGTTTAGTAACACAAGTGTACTCAAGATTATTAATCACTTTTATTTTTGAAACACAAAGTATTCATCATCATTTTTTTTAAATCGAAGCAATGACCGGCAGCTGATCAAATACCTGCTTAATGGATGGATCCACAATAGTCGAAGTCTCAACACCCATGTCCGAGAACAATTCACGCTCAATCACTTCTGTCAACGGAGAAAGCTGCACAGCATATCTCCGGACAAACTCAACGTAGCGTCCGCGGACCCACTTGATAATGTCTGGGCGGATCGTCGCCTCAACTTTTTCGTTCTGATCGGTGCTGATGCCACTGCCCAGCTCAGCTGACATTTCGTTATCGGCAGCCATCAAAGTCTCGAGCAAACCAACCAGGCGCTTGGTGGATAAGATGAGAATGGATGTGAGATCGGCAGCGGCCGTCTCGGCATCGTCAATAGATGTGTCCATAGCGGTGGTGTCGTCTTCGTTGTCAATAGTCATTGGGACTGGAGCATTGACACGGGCAATGGTTTTGCCAACAGTCTGGTGCAGAATCTCCCACAGGTAGAAGGCAGAGTACTGCGCTATTGGACGCTGATGGGCCTTGTACTCGGTAGCAGCTTCGTTGGACTGCTGCTGATAAACATTGTCGGGAATGCCGGAGAAGATCCAGTCGATGACAACTGTTGGGCTGACAATGCCATAGAAGATGAGCTTGTCGATGACAATGGCCAGGAATTGAGGGTTGGTGAACCAGAACGATTCGACAATACCCAGCAGATGAAGCTGCTCAAGCTGTGGCGAGCGAGTGGTCAAATCCTTGATGACGGTCTGGTTGCGCTCAAGCATGTTCAGCAAGTGAGTGAAGCTCTTGCGACCAAGCATGCAGAAGTGCTGCATCAAAATGTCACGCACAAGGCGACGCTGCAGAAGCAGAGTGCGCTCGTTTGGATCAGTCACTTGAGATCCCAACATGGAGCTCATCACAATCGCAGCATTGGCACCATGGTGGTCAGCAGAGCTGTCCTCAATGACGCCTGATTCAGCTGCAGAGGCAGATGCGGAGCTTGTGATGAACGGGTCGGCGTACACTGGAGCCGAGAGGCGCATCAACAGAGTAACCTGGGAGACATTGTCAATGATACCGCGCACGCATTCCATGATTTCAGTAGCACCAGCTCGCGCCTTGACTTGAGCAGCCAGGCTCTCCAAAAGAGCACGAGCATTCGGATCGGCAGCAAATGGCACGGTCTGGTTGTTTTGGCGGTTGTAGAAGAAGGTGTGCTCAGGCGCTGGATATGGCATAATCAGTGGATGCAAGTTCTCAGGAACAGCAGCCTTGACTCGGTCATAATACGACAGTCTAATGCACTTGTACAAAATTTCACGACCAAACACCACACGCACATTGACAGGCAGCTGGTTTTGCCAGCCAGGCAACCAGTCGGCCCAGCCCCATGAATACTGGATGACACTGAGCTGGTAGCCAAACCAGCTGACAAGACGAGTGATGCACTCTGTGTCAAGACGCGGCAGGTTGTCAAACAAGAAGCCCATGAGAGTGGTCATCTCCCAGCTGAATGCCTCGTTGGTCTTGAGCATCTCCACAGCCAGAGAAGCATAGAACATTTCACGGTGTGGGGTCGATGGCAGACGCAGTAACTTGCCAAACATGACTTCAGCAACCCACTGTGCATACTGGTGGCTGAATGTTGTAACGCCCTCTGTGCCGTTTGCAGTTACACTGTTTGCGGCGTCATCAATGAGAGATGATGGCGGGAATGTCATTGCGGTGAACAGGTTATTGGTCAGACCGAGGAATTTGCCGCACTCACGACGATTGACTTCAAATCCATCCATCATATCTGAGATGACATCTTGCACAACAACTCGAATCGCTCTGTGCATATCGGTGTTGACAGCTCCGCCTTCGCTTGTTGCCGCAGTCTGCTGGGCAATCAGGTTGAATGGCGACATGAACATTGGCTCGGGGCACGACAGGTTATCAACGGCGGGCAAATCTGGCGATGGCAACTCGCATGGCTCAGCATCCTTCACAGCTTCTTCATTAAACCACTCAAAGCCGGCAAAGAATGGGACAAACACTTCGCTCGAATCGCGCAACGTTGAGAATGCCTGCCACAGACCAGTCAGTGGATCGGATCTGCCATGGTTGCCCGGACGGCTGGGATCAATGTAGAGTGGAGCAGTAATGCAGCGAAGGTCAGCCAAGAATTGTTTGCGAGACTCAATGTATGCACCAACCACTTCCGCATACATGTTGACGAGCTCTGGCTCATCTTCAACCAGTCTATCGATGCTCCAGATCAATGCGCTAATGACAACGCCAGCCAGCCGATCGCGCATTGCAGTTCTAGGACCATCATTTCGCAACGGAGCAACAAACGCGCCAAGGAACGACATGTAGGCAGATGGAGTGATAACAGATGTGCTCACAAGCAATCCATAAAAGCGAACAAGCAGCTTCACAGTGTGCCAATCGCCAGATGACATTGCAGAGCTGAACGATGCATTAACACGCTCAACAACAATCACACCCGTTTCGTGACTTTTTGCGTTCATTACACCAACAAGCGCCGCATAAACTGTAGCTTTAGCAGGCAAATCAACGGCGCATCCAGCAATCATCGAGAGAATGGCTTCGCGATAACGGCCCAGCCCTTGCTGAAGCACTGTGGCAAGAGACTCGATCTGATTCATTGTAGGCGGAGCTTTATCACCAACTTTGACGATGAGATCAGTCAACTTCTTCTTTTGCTCATCTTGCTGTGGCTGCTGCTGGTGCTGGTGCTGCTGATGGCGGTTTCCAGTGTGACCATAGCCGCCGCCGCGTCCACGACCACGTCCTCCACGACCTCCACCTCCACCGCCGCCGCCCATCGGTTGACCGAAGACAGCCTGCGCTGGACCGCCGGCATGAATACCGGGCATACCACTACCAAAAACAAAAGGCTGACCCTGCATCAAGCTCTGATTTCTCTTGAAACACGTCTGCGATCGAGGAAGGAAGAAGAAGAAAAAGAAAAATAAAGAAAAATATAAAGAAAAAAGGAAGTGGATTTTGTGTTGATATTTTTGTTGTTGCAAAGAAGAGTGGAAGGAGAGTGTCTGAATCACACAACACAACACAGCACAACACTCACAACACTACACGTTGCAATCTCTTTTTTATTGTAGTTGTTTGAGGTCTCGAAGAGAAAGACGGAAAAAATGGAACGCGCTCTTGGTATCGTTCAGTTGCTGCTGGCGTTTGTAGTTGCCTTGGTATCGGCCGCAGAAGAGACCGTCCCGAGTATCGGCAGTACCACTACTACTACTTTGGCCGAAGCATCTGCTACTGCTGCTGCTGCAAAGAGCAAATCGTCAACAGAGGCAACGAACACGACACGTCCCACCGAGCTTCCACCAGTGTTTGGAATCGAGATATTCACACCTGGTATCATCATGTCCATCTTTGTGGTTTTGATTCTCATTTCGGTTCTTTCAGTTGCGCTGAGTGCAATGTACAGTTTGAAAAGCAGTTCACAGACCATCCCTCAGCAGCCACCAAAGAAGAAGATTGCTTAACCAAGTTGCTGTCACTATTCGATCACAGTTTGTTTGTACCCTCCGGCTCATTACACGCGTATCATCTCATTTATATCTTTTTTTGGATAAAAAGAATGTTTTTTTTTAAACGTATGACTTCACACATGTTGCTTGTTTGTATCATATCAAGGTGATTGATGTTGATGTTTGTGTTGGTGCATGCTTTCATTACATTCTTTTACAAAATATAAGCAAATTCACCTCACTGACCACACTAAAAAGTTGTGATTGAAGGCTTAATTGAGAGGCTGTTCGCTAGATTGTGGTGATCAAACACAAGCGGCAAACATAATGGGGGGAAACAATGGGTGTATTAGAGACAAAAGGATTAGAATGCATGTTGGTTCAACTCGCAGTGACAATGACCGCCTCACTGACTGGCATTCACTGCAAAGATGAACCTTTCCATTCAGAAAGTATGTCTACATGCATCCAAATTTGACCAATTGAAAGTTGGAAGCTGTGTTGTTTAATCTCCAGCTGTACTGCGAATATCAAGGCACTTCTCACCCCCTCTTTTTCTCGGCATGTTGCCATTCACATTAACTGTATCGCATGTTATATTGATCAGCCAAACCTTAACTGGATTTACACTCACAGGGCTGAATTGCAAGTGGTGAATTCATTCCTGTGAACCTCTTTACTCACAGCGCTCTCTCCTTTCCCCACTCTCAGCAGTAGCATTACAATTCTGTTCGTCACTCGCAATCTCACTCACTCACTCTCTCTCTCTCTCTCAACAAGGTACATATCAAGGCAGCACTCGCACTTCGTCGTGTGTTGTCTTCGTCGTTCTGCCATCACTTCATTCACTCACTCACTCATCTATTCTCTCAACAGCTTTTTTACACGTTATTCTTCCTCTTCCCAAATGAAACTTGCCGTCGTCGCGTCGCTCGTTCTGGCTGCTCTGGCTGTCACCGCCTCCCCCATTCCCGCTGATTCACCACCTGCTAGCCTTCAAAGTGTTCTTACTCAGCTCGGCGAGTTGCTTGATCAAACTCTCAGTGGTCTCAGTGGTGCCCATAAATAACCCTCCACCGATCCCACTAATCCCACCAACTACTAATTTTAATCATCACGGCTGAAGTACAGTTTGATTTAGAAGATTAATTTTGATTGATAGATAGAGGTGAACTAATATATCGAACGTGTTGTTCAACTGAGTATCTAGCATATAGCGCGAATGCTGCCGCCAGCTTGCTCTTTCGTTCATCCGTTCGTTCGTTCGTTCGTTCGTTCACGTTTCGTTCTATAAATCGACCTTGTTTTAGTTACTTCAGCTCATATCCATCAGCTCATCAGGCAACATGCTGTGGCAATAACGAGGACTGAGAACCTGGGATCAAGTTAACCTTCCTGTCTGCGTAGCAAGTTGTGTGAAACTGGATCCGAGACACCGCCTTCTTTTCGCGTCCGGCAACAGCAGGGAGTGAGAAAGGTGAGATGAGCAGCCGCGAAAGGAAGAAGGCTGAGAGTAGGAGCTGCACGGGTTGAGTTGATTCCCAACCAACTCGTATGAACTTCACACTGCTTCCCACAGTGAAAGGCAAAATGTGATTCCACTTGCTTCTACAACAAGTGTTCAGCCAATGGTTTACTCTGCCTTCCTCATCAAAGAGCCAGTCACCATTCTGTTACTGACGCCATCTCATCGCGAAAGAAAACAATGCTCTACTCACCTCCCCATCAGATCATATTGAGAAGCCAGTCTACATTTTGCTACAGACACCACTCAAACAGAGAATCAGCCAATATCCTATTGTTCATCCACCCACTCACCAACATCGCCAGGCTTGCTCGAGAAGTTATAAATACCGGCCATATTTGACGATGACTGCACTAGTTATTTGGCTTTTGCACAACAATTCTCTCCACAAGCTCACATTTCCTCATCTATTCGCACAAATATACTCAAGATGAAGACTGCCCATTTCGTTACCGCCGCCATGCTTTTCGCAGCTGCCATCTCTGCTGCACCAAGTTCAGACCACAATCCGCATGTGCCAGCCGCCGTCAAGCCAGATTCTGCCCCAGTTGTCGCCAAAGTTGGTTACTGCGACTGCTGGAACGGCTTCGATTATCCGTGCATACCTGCCACTCAATGCGCTTTGGGAGGCTACAAATGCGCTGGCCCCTGCTAAATATAAGCACACCGGTTGTATCAGGGTTCGTTCTTTCTTTTTAATCATAACTTTTGCTCCTTCATTTTTCACCTTGTTTTGAATACGGATTCTATTCTTGTGTTTATATCATATCAAGGTGATTGATGTTGATGTTTGTGTTGATGAGGTTCTTGTCTTTGCTGTGTTTGCTTTCCCCACATTCTTTTCCATCGTATAATTTTTTCTTTGTTTGTTTTGACGCGACTTTGAAGCCATGTCAAGCCGCAGCACAAAAAGAGGTGCAAAGTCTACTGCTGCCGCTACCACAGCAACAACGGCAGCTGCAGCGGCAGCAACAGCACCGTCGACAACGCCAGCGGCATTCAACTCGCTTTTGTATAATGGCAACGGCGGTGGTAACGGTAGTGGTGGCAGCAGCACACCTGCCGACACCAAGACCACGTACATCCCCATGTTCCACCCGAAGATCGTGCCTCTGTTGCTCGAGATCAACGGCGAGCTCATCAAGCTATGCACAGAGTTCCAGAACAAGGGTTGGACTGACGAGCCTGAGTTTGCAGTGTATCAGCAGCGCTTGCAAAAGAATCTGGTGTTCTTGGCCACCGTTGCCGACCATTATCTATGTACAAATCCATTGCCACCGTATGGGTCGACATTTGCAAAGCCGAACGCTGGAAGTGGAGCAGCATCTGGCAAAGCGAATGACGACGGTGTGGCCAATGCACAGAATGCTGAGCGACTGCGGCTGTTGATTGACTTCTCACAAGTGCCAACTACGCGTGCGGAATCAACAGAGAAGCTGAATGAGATGCTGAGGGAAGCTGCCGAAAAGTACAAGAAGCTGACGGATGCGATGCACAGCGACATGCTGGTCTCAAGCCATGCTGCATTGGCGGCAGTGTGCAACGAGATTGGGCTGACACCCAATTCTATACAAGACAAGCAGCTCATGCAACAACTAATGCCGCAACAGACGCAATCGCAACAACAGCCATCTGATGCTCCCAAAGTGCTCTGTGAACTATCAACAGACATGGTTGCAACTGGATTGCCTGACGGATGTGCATTGGATGAAGTCGGTATCCTTCGTGTTACTGATCCGCAGGTTCAAGGAACTGACTATCGAACCTACGATCCTATTGCACCATTCAGACTACCAAGGTCAATCATCCTTCCAGACGTAGCTCAAAGGCATCCAAGCCAACAACAACAGCAACAGCAGCTACAACATCAGCAGCAACAACGTACCCGGCAATACTGATGCGGTCACCTTGCATCATCCACATTCTTTTTCTTTATTGATTGGTTTTTTATCTTCTCTTCTCTTGTCCGTCCACAATGGCATCCTTGACTGTTGGCAACATACTCGACGATCTGCTTCAACCAGCGGTTACACAGTCCTCATCCTCCACCGCCTCGCCTGCCCAGGTTGCTGATTTGTCGCAGCTGCCATCTCGCGCTGCCGATCTCTCGACTGCCACCAGCTCCACCATTATCGCCGTGTCCAAAGCTCGCCAGGTTGCAGCTGCCATTCCGTCCATTGACACAGCCAGCCAGACACTGAAGGAGCTCGACCGGAAAGCACACGCCATTCAAGAAGCTATCATCCAAATCGAATCTTCCGCATCTGCGCCTCTATCGACGTCAGTGCATTCTGCCGCAGAAACTGTTGTGGTTGAAGAGGACTCACTTTGTTGACAGAGTTGGTTTCTGTTTCTAGCTCCATCCAATACATATCCCGCTTCTCGTAATTGGCTCCTCCGTCCACGGTAGTGTGAATGAATGAATGAACGGGGGAAAGGTGAAATGCACTGCGCTTTGGCCAACTGAATCTGGCACTCTTTTCTTGGCTTTGGATGGACAGGCGATAGTGTGTTGACTACTCCACCTCACTTTTCCGCAACTCGACTTTGTTTTTTTGTTTTTTTTTTGAAAATACGATAACCTCCTCCTCTCTTTTTGTGTGCAACCTCCTTTGTCTTGCAAAGTACATACAGTGTGAACGAGAGGCTACCACGGCAGCAGTAACGGCAGCAACAATGGCAGCAGCAGCAGTAGCAGCGGCAGCTAACGGTAACTGTAGCGAAGCGTCATACTCACCATTCGACTCGCAGGTCGCTGGTCATGGCAACATTATGATGTCGGTCGATGGCAGCACTCTCGTCAAACCATCGACAGAGGCTGAGCGTGTGTTTTACGAAGTTGCATTCGGTGCTACAACAGCTGACGGCTCTCGCCAGCCATTGGCTGATTTCTTGCCTCGATATTACGGCACTCTCGATGCTCACCGTGTCAACAACGGCAACATTCCACCAGCTACCGATGACCCATCGAATCCAAACACGCCAGATGCAGCACGGCCAGAGTCGCCAGAGTCACCAGAATCACAAGAGACACCAGTGCATGCGCCAGTGGCAAAGCTGATAAAGCAGGTAAAGCAGAAGCCTAAGCTTGATGTGCTGATCTCGCTCGAAAACTTGACAGCATCATTCAGCAAGCCATGCATTCTCGATGTCAAGATTGGCACCAGGCTGCATGATGATTACTGCACTCCAGAAAAGCGGGAGAAGATGATTGCAAAGGCGAAGAAGACAACAACTGGCTCACTCGGTGTGTACATTTCAGGAGTGTCGCATTTCAACACGGAGGACGGCTCACAGTTCAAGCTGGATCGAATGTGTGGTCGGCAATATACCCAAGAAACAATTTACGATGGATTTGAAATGTTCCTGCCACCACGGCCTGAATACCGACAAGCGGTCATCAAGGCAGTTTTGGACAGAGTTGACAAATTGAGACAAGCGCTGGTTTCAACAAATGGCTCGATCCGTCCACAGCTGTATGCATCATCCATCCTTATCATTTACGATACCGCCGCTAGCGATATTGATACCAGTATCAATACGGACATCAAATTACAGTTCAAACTAATCGACTTTGCTCATTCTGAGTGGGCTCAATCCCCATCCACAGACGGACAAACATACGATGAACAGTACATCTTCGGTCTCGATAACCTTCATCGAATCTTCACTAACTGCCTTCATCAGGCATAATTCTACAACATCTGCAACTATTCTTAATATACACACTTTTTATATAGACTTATAGACTTCATCATTCTATGCTATGATGCTTTAATCAATGTTTATATCATCCGATTCCAGCGCCAGCACATTGTTTGCTCCCAGTGTGCGCACAGAGTCAACAGATATCTGTTGCTGAACATGAAGCGATGGCGCTTTCTCGCTTGGCGAAGCTGACCTTGATTTGAACGACAGCGGCCGACGCTTGAACAGCTTGTTTGTCTTTGGCTTCACGGGCTTTGGATCAACTGCAACAATCATTAGATCTGACTCGGATTCAATGAGAGGCTGCAGCATGTATCTATATGGATCAAGCGATGTTTGCTGGTCGTCCTCCTTCTGCTGCCGTACAGATTGACCGCGATTAAGCTGTAGCATTTGTTGTTGTTGTTGTTGTTGTTGTTGTTGTTGTTGTTGTTGTTGTTGTTGTTGGTGTTGCCGGTGTTGCTGTCGCACTGATTCGGGATAGACAAGATTATCATTGGCAGATTCGTTTGATGAATGAACTGCTGCTGGATGCGTCACGATCATTGGCTTCCATGTGGCTGACGTTGACATCAATGGTGAAACTGCTGGTTGTAATGATGGTGAGGATGATGAAGGCGGTGATGACCCATGGTTGATAACTGCCACTGGACTGAGCGTCAGCCGCTGCGTCTGATTGGTGGCTAGAATTGCAGCAAATGCAGCATCGTCCATGACTGGTCTCCGCAGCTGTGGCTGTGATGTCGGCTTTGACATAATATGTGGTGTCATCGATGGTGTGACAAGACCACCAAAGATAGCGCTGTTCTCCTGTTGCTGGTTCAGCAGCTGTTGCACCTGTTGCACCTGTCGTTTGTCACTGCGCTTTGGTCGAAGAAACACACCCTCTGGTACCGGCTGCTGCTGCTGTCTCTGCAGTGAGTCGTATTGCAGTTGAGGCGAAGGGCCAGCAGATAAGGTTGGCATTACTGGAGAGGCAGCGGTTGCGTGTATTGGTGATGGCGATGCTGCTGCTGTTGTTGACGATATTGGGATGATAACAAGACTCGAGGGTCTGGAGGATCTGGAAGGTCGAGAGGGTCGCTGTATGGTGATATCTGCGAGGATCGCACTTGTTGTCGCCGTCGTGTGTAGGATACTTTGTTTATACATTTGATTGTCAAGGTTGAGTTGAGCTGAGCTGAGCTGAACTGAGTTGAACTGAACTGAGCTGATAGTGAGTTGTGCAGCTTTCAATTGATGACTGGTTCGAACTGGCAGTCGTTGTCAAAGTCGTCTGATACGGGTACTGTATTGACTGGTAAAGTGGTGGGTCTAAAATTGTTGCCGCAGCTAGCCAGACAGACAGGCAGGCAGGCAGTCAGCCAGACAGACAGCCAGTTCGAAAAATAAAATAGAAAAACTGACAAGATACCAGTCAACTACTCGAGACTGTGGTAGACTCACGGAAAGCTCAACAAAAACAACGGCGCAATATGCAAAGTTGGATGCACAAGAGAAAAAAGAAACGGTTGAAGAAGAAGAAGAAGAAGAAGAAGAAAGTTTTGAATGTTGGCCGAGTGTAACAATCGTCGATGAGTCCAATCCTCGTCTCGGTACTCGCACCTCTCTTCGTGTCTCTATCACGTTCTTGTTCCTGTAGAGGTTCATGGAGAGGGGGGCTGGTTGACAACAAGGTTCGACAGTGACGTAAATGCGATCGTGCGAAAAAACACTCCTGTGACACTTTGCCTATTATGGGACCATAAAATCCTCGTGTCAACTGCCTCCATCTCTTTTTTCCTTTCGTTTTCTTTTATTGCTCCGATTCCTGTTCGTGTTTCGTTTAAATAAACATCATTCATCTTAAACAGAAAGAGGCAGCAACTTTACAGTAATTGATTAACTCAACAGAAAAAAAGACTGTTGGTATTGCCAAGTGTTTGATTGGAGGAGAGTGCCGATCTAATCCTGTCGCCACCAGTGTAGGAGGTTATGCAATTGAGATGATTGACACTGTTGAAGTTTCTGAATAACAAACATTTAATTAATTTTTTGGCTTTACAGGGGGAAGGGGATCTCATAGAAAGATAGAAAGAGAGAAAGGAAGGAAGAAACAAGGAGGAGGAGGAGGAGGAGAGCTATGCAAAAACTACCATTCAGTTCATCCACATGGTGGATTTTCTGTACAGATGTTTGACTGGGGTCAACATACGCGTCTGCTTCTGCTTTGTTATTGTCGTTGTTGTTTTGTTGTTGTTGTTTGTTGGTAATACTGCAGATGCAGTTGGCGTTGAGAGAGATAGGAAAAGGAGGAGGAAGAGGAAGAGGAGGAATAGACTCGACAAACAAGGTCGCTTACGCTTTATTAAACTTCTGGTCGTACACGCAAAGTAAACCTCGCTTCTTACTTTCTGTCCTCTTTCCTCCACACTTCTTCATAGTCAACTATTGTACACACTCACGCATCAAAAACAAAACACACCTCCGCGTCTTACACGCAAACGCAAACGCACGCTCTCTCACACGCACACACATTCCAAGCAGTTCACAATCCGTACGTTTCCCAGAGCTCGTTCCTTTTTCATTTCCTTTTCTTTTCTTTCCTTTTTTCCCTTTTACTTATTGTACTCGCTCTCAAGCCGGCTCGTACACATTGTATCACGGCCGCCACATAGTTCAGGTCCCAATACTTGCCTCTGTCCGCCCCGTTCGTTCTCAACCTTCTTGAATAGGCAGGTAGAATACCATTTTTGATATTATTTCTCACCCGCGCCAGCAAGTCCGCAATTAAGAGTTGCTCGCCTTTTTTCTCGCTCATCCTCATTCTCTTCTTCCTCCTACTCCTCCTTCTCCGCTTACCCAGCCCACAGCCCTCAAGCTCGATCGACCTTCCACATCGCTTCATTTCTTGTGCCATCCACTTTATTGTGGCAAAATACACACGAAATAACATTTCAACATCACAATCGACGGTGCAACGAGAAAAGAATAAGCTTGCTCAGCCTATCGGCGGAGTCTTGACTGCGAAGTTGCCCTCGTTGCACTACTACTCTCCTTACTTTTTCACACACATACACACATCCACACACATCCATCCCCCCAATTTTATTACTGCAGTGTTGTGGCGTCAAACATCACAAAAGAGTGGGAGGAGCATTCAAGCAATCGCGAGACATAGCGGAGCTCAAGTAATTACTTCACAAACAAAAAAAAAAAAAAAAAAAAAACAACAAAAACCAAAACCAAACCCACCTCTACGCGCGGTTGCTGCCGCCACCACCACCACCACAAACACCAACACCACAATTACAATCATAATTACCACCGACTGCTATCAGTTTTTCCCACCTTCATAAATAGACAGCTGCAACAACAGCAACAGCAGCAACAGCAAAACCTTCAACTGTGGTGTAGATTACTCGCGTTTATTCCACACCACTCCAGACGACAGCGCAATTCCGTCGCTACTCCTTTATTTTTTTACTTTTTTTCTTATTTTTCCACCTCCACCTCCCTCTTCCTGTTAGTTGTCCACTTCGTATAAACCTTCACTAGCTAGACTTTTTTTCGTTTTACCCACACCATACTTTCTTCTCCTTCACTTTGTTCTTTTGCTTTTTCTTTTCTCTTCGATAGTTCCCACTGCCTTCGTATCACCCACATCTTTATACAGTTTCATTTCTTTTTTTCCTTCGATCTTCGTGTACTTTCAATCCTAGATAAATACACACGAACACACATACACGTAAACACACGAATACACACGAACACACACATACACACGCGCTTTCATCTCACATCATCCTGCACTATACATACGCGCATATAAACACAGCCCAAACAGAATAAACCTGAACAGATAAATAGACTGACAATTGTTGACCGCGACCTTTTCTCTTCTCTTCTCTTCTTTCTCTACCGTTTCTTTCATTCAACTTGTTCACCTTTCTCGTGATAATACAACCACTGTCATACACTAAACGTGCTTTCTCAACCCAACCTGTGATACACGCAAAAGCGCGTTTCTCGATACAACCCTTCTTTGTTTTTCTCTCTTCCAAACCAACTCACTGGGTCCTCTCTTTCCTGATACAACAACTTTGATACAGCTCCCACAAGAAATAACAAATACCAGCGCAACTTCACAACCCTACAGCTCCAACAAGTAACAACAACAATAACAGTCGTGCAACACAACTAAAAATCGACAGCTATCAAACAATGCACTCAATTAACCACAGCATCCACAGTTCACGTAGTCTCGTTGGCCATGAGGTCCACTACGGCTACATTGAGGACGCTCAAGATGCAGCATATCTCTTCCAAGCAGCTCTCAACGGTGACATTCAGCTGTGGCAACATCGGCCCAAGGACACAAGTGACGTGGTGGCGTCAATCCGCAGCGGCACGATCTTTGGATTCGAGCTCAAGAAGGGCTCATTTGAACGCTTCAATGACCACATGAACTGGAGTCCAACGCGCGCTGGTAACCGGGTTGGTTCGTCAACTTTCATGGTGTACCATGAAGTCAATGAGGGGTCAAAGCGCAAGACCAATACCGGCCACAGTATTATCAAGCGCCGCACTAGCGACAGTGCTGGTAGCAGCGATGAGTGTGCATCGCCCGACACAGGCATCGACACTCCTCTCCAGCACCAACAACAATCCCAGGCTATGTTCTTCTCACCAGCAGCTGACCAGCACCAGCAACTGCAGCAGCAACAACAACAACAGTCATCCCCATTCTCTCCACTTCCACGCTGTCTGCAGAATCGTACTCCAATATTCAGTGGCAAGATTCCAGGCAACATTGGCACTTGCCGCGGCACCGGTCCGATCAAGCCAGGCGGTTATCGCAAGCATGGTGTCACTTGTCGCGTTGAGATTGGCGGCAAGAAGCTCGAGTATAGATTCATCAACTATCTCAAGGATGAAGACATCCAGCAGAAACGGCTGCTGCGTCCGAGTCAAGATCCAGCATTTGCTCATCTTGTGCTGTGTGAAGAGCTCAAGCGATTTGTCAATGAAGAGTCCGAGTCGAAGCGGACAACAACTACAGCAGCAACGGCAACAGCAACAAACAAGGCTCGCAAGACCAAGACCAAGATCACCACCGCCACTTCATCTGACGCTACAGAAATAGCAGCGGGTTCATTGTACACCAGCCCACCATCTCCATTAATGTCGTCCTCCATGCTCCCTGCCACGCCGACCCACTCACACAATGTGTACGCTGCTCAG
Source organism: Ramicandelaber brevisporus (assembly GCA_025201865.1). Classification (NCBI taxonomy): domain Eukaryota; kingdom Fungi; phylum Kickxellomycota; order Ramicandelaberales; family Ramicandelaberaceae; genus Ramicandelaber; species Ramicandelaber brevisporus. Next base: position 16,232 of record MU603022.1, read on the forward strand.
GCGTGGACACAGCATACGCCATCCCACAGCAGTCCAATGAACTACTGCGCACCATCCACTAGCTACCCGATGGCCGCCATTCCAGCATTCCCGCAACAGCCTCCGCTGCTCTCTCCAACTCAGTCGGACTACAGCAACAATATCAGCAGCTTCCCCAGCTCTCGTCGTCCAACTCATCAGCAGACTGGACTGCTGTCTCCACTCAGCCCCGTGGAATCTCCAGTTCGTCGCGTCCTCTTTCCGTCATCGACAGCGACTGTCACCTCCATGAACACTCCATATGGTACTGTCACACCATCGTATTCTGGTACCAGCACACCCCAGTATCCAGTTAATCTCAAGCGCCGCATCACATTGCCGTATCCAGTTCCATCTATCCCAGCAACACCCATTCCAGTATCAGCAACACCGTCCCAGCAGATTACTGCTTCTCGTCTTCCACTGCCACTGGCATTGGCATTGCCATTCCCGTCCACACTGCGGACTACTCGCTCATTGAGCTCCATCCAAGCTGAAACATCAAAAGCATCATCTGCCACTGCTGTGACACCGTCGTTGCCAATTCCAGTGCCCACTAACAACCTGGGTAAGCGTGGTCGCAGTAGCTTTGACGATATTGACAGCGTTGACAGTATCATGAACTACAACATCCAAAACAACGATGGCAATGCCCCAGCACTTCCACCTATCAAAAATCTCATCAAGCGTTTCAAGCAATTCGACAACAGTAACAACAGTAACAGCATTGACAACAGCTATTAGCTTCACATTCTACAATTCAATTCTCAAAAAATAATAAACCACGAAAAAAAATAACCTGGCATTGTTTGTTTGTTTTTGGCTCTGGTAGCCCTTTTATGCCACTCATCTACTATCTTATTGTTTTTCTGACACTTAAACCAAGTCCACTCTCTTATTTGCAATATATTAACTCTTTTTTATAATCCACTGTACTTTGTGTTTTACTTTTTAAAACCTTTCTTAACTTTCAAAACAAAGACAAAGCAATTGATTTGCTTAGTGTTGATGAGATTCATTGAAGAATGGAAGAGTGATATTTAACATGGACAAGAACAGTTTACTAATGCCAACCAGGTCGAAAAGAAAGAAAGAATGTGTGGACAGGAATCGAGCTTAAAAGAAGAAAAGATTCAGAGCGCCGTTCCAGCTCTCGGCCTTGATTGAGCCTGACGAGCCAGCATGCTTCTCGCCCTCTGCCAGAATCATACCCCGGCGCTCATTTTTCTTGTCCACGCTACCGGACAGTTGGATGCGCTGTGTGCTGCTCGGCAGAATGATGCCGCCATTGTGCGTCGAGAAATTGAATGTACCCTCAAAGTGCTTCGAAACACCAATCGAGCAGCCGCCATTCTTGGTGTTAAAGCGGTACTTGGACAATACAGATTGACCACTGGTTGCAGCAGCAGCAGAAGCAGCAGTAGCAGTCGAGAGGAATCTGTTGGTGATGTGGCCATTGAGTGTGGTAATCTTGAGGTCTTTGATGCCAGAGAAACTGCTGGTGACGTCGCCGTTGACAGTGTTGATATTGGCGCTGCGAGCAGTAACACCTTCGAGGCTGGTGCTACCGTTGACGCAGTTGACCTCGAGAGCATCGACGGTGATTCCTGGAAGCGTGGTTGATCCGTTGACGGTGTTGACCTTCAAGTTACCAAATGCCACATTGGCCAGTGGACCAGTCTTGGGCTCGGTAACTGGAGTTGCGCTGTTGACACCGATGGAGCCGTTGACAATGTTGAGCTCGAGCTCAGTGACTGGCGTGACGTCGGCCTCTGGCAAGTAGATCTCGACATTGGCGCGAACAGTCTTGCCACCGAACCAATTCGTGTTAAACCATCCCGAGTTTGCCTTGTTGTACACCAACTCTGAGCGAGAATCGTCATGAGTAACTTTTGGGACAAACTCCTTGACTGACGCCTCGTTCTCGCCGCTCAGCTGAACACGTACAGTCGCAACGTTTGGCGAAAGCTCGCTGTTGTTTGACGAGCTGGTGGCAGTGGTAGTGGAGGAAGAGGTGGAAGAGGAAGTGGAAGAAGAAGAGGACGAGCTGTGGCGGACAGAGTCGAGAATGACCTTGGTGGTGCCAGTGCCAAAGCCAACCTTGAGCGGACGGTCGACTGGGAAGGTATACTCGGTGACGTTGGAGGTGTAGTCGCTGGTGCTAACCATTTGTATATATCGTCGTTGCAAATCTAGCGTGTAATGTTGTGCTGAAGTTGTTGTGGTGAAGCTGTTGTGGTGAAGCTGTTGTGTTTGTGTTTGTGTGCTTGTATGTTTGTGTGCTGGCGGGCAGGAGCGAAAGGAGGATACAGGTGACACTGATCACTTTCGGAGGTTTATATCATGATGGACACTGCTCGCCAAGACACAATGACAGCGTGTGTAAGCCAAGACAAGAAAAGAAAAGCGACAAGCCACACTCAATCTCCGCCTTGGATCCTCCCCCAATCACCAATTGTCGAAGGAAGAAAGACTCAGGAATGCGTGCCTGCCAAGAGCCGAGGTGCTGCCGAGGCAGGTTGACGTTCTCAACATCCAATTGAGTGCTGATATCACTGACATTGTGAGCAACTATTCGTTCAATTAACAGTAAAACACAGTGCGATACACTTTTGGAGCGAGAGGTTGAGCTTGCACACGAACATGCACACATATACATAGATCTAATAATGATCCTTCTATACAAAGCTAGTTGATTGACACGAGTATTGTTTCAAAACCACTAAAGGAAGCAAACAAAAGTGTTCTTTTAAGCAATTTAGGCAGAGGCAACAGTGTCCTTCTTGAGGGTACCCATGAACTGCTTCTTCTCCTCGTGGGTCTGGAAGCGACCGTGGCCGAACTTGGAAGAGGTGTCGATGAACTTGAGCATAACCTCCTCGAGGGCAGAGCGCTTGGTGTGGACGCGGAGGGACTTGCGGAGGGTGAGGACGCGCTTGCGGACACCAACGCAGCAGCCGCGGATCATGAGGAAGTCCTCGTTGACGGTGCCGTAGTGTGGGAAGCCGCCCATTGGGGTGATGGACTTCTTGGTGAGATCGAACTCGGTGGAGGCAGAGTTCTCGTCGGAGCCCTTGGCGATGCGGTAGATCTTCTTGTTGACCTCGGTACGGTGGTGGTAACCGTTCTGACCAGCGCGTGGCACGGAGTACATGACACGCGATGGATGCCAGGCACCGATACAGGCAACCTTGCGGAGACCCTTGTGGGTCTTGCGTGGCAGCTTCTTGGTACCCCAACGGTGGGTGACACCCTCGAAACCGTGACCCTTGGTGACACCGATGATGTCAATCATCTCGTCCTGGGTGAAGACGGCGGAGACTGGGATCTCCTTCTCGAAGTGCTCGACGGCCCAGTCGACCTTCTGGGCGACGGTGCCACCGTTGAGCTGGACCTCCATGATGTGGGCCTTCTTCTGGCCAATAGAGACCTTGCGGACCTGGGTGTGGATGATCACGCGGACGACCTGGCAGTACTTCTTGATGCGCTCGAGCTCGCGCTTGATCTCCTTGCCGTTGGCCTCGGAGTGCTTCTTGGCGTACTTGGTGAAGGCCTTCTTCTTGGAGTTGTACCAGTTCTTGTAGAAGCGGCGGCGAACCTCCTCGGACAAGTGCTCGGCCCAGACGGTGGTGAGCGAGCGCAGACCGCGTGGAGTCTTGACGTAGCCGACAAGACCGACGGCAACAACTGGTGGGGTCTCAATGATGGTGACGGCATCGACGACCTCCTTCTTGTGCATCTTGGCGGAAGAGCGGGTAACCTCACGGACGACGTGGGTCATACCGGCCTTGTAGCCGAGGAAAGCAGTCAGGTGAACTGGCTTGCTAGCATCGTCCTTTGGGAAGGCCTTGACGCGACCCTGATGTCTGCGTGCGCGCTTGCGTGGCAGGAAGCCAAGGGAACCGTGGCGTGGGTGCTCGAACTTGCAGTGAGACATTTGCTGCTGTTGCTGTTGCTGTTGTTGCTACGTTTAGTCTTTTTTGACTTGAAAGTAGTTGGATATGATGGTTTGGGAGAGGAAGATCAACTTCCAACAACCACTCCAACGTCGATCTCCAAAAAAAAATCCAAAAACAAAAAATCACACACACGCACGCACACTCTCTCAATTACAAAAAATTTTCATCTCTCTTTTTAATAAAATATCACGTTGCCAGCTTATTAAAAGCGGAAATAGAAGAAGAAGAAGAAAAATAATAGATAACAATGATGATGATACTACTACATACAGATACATGTATTCAATGATACAGAGACTGTATTGCAGGTATGGTTGCAGAGATAGTTGCAGCAGTATTGTCTTTTTCAGATGACAAAGACAGTTCTGATTCTGCTCAGTGTATCTTCAATATGCTCATCTAGCTGCGGTACTAGTTCAGTACCAATGTCAATGACGAGACAGCATCAATTGCAAGACGGTGTCATTCACTCACTCATTCATTCATTCTTGGCTACGCGGTATACATACACATGCTCGCCACCATTCCGTCATCATCTGTCGCCAAACATTCTTTTTTTTTTTCCTCCTACTACTATTTTTGTATCTAACACGTAGCACTATTCAACCAACACAGCCAACATGTCCAACCCATCAGCCGGTGTCCAAGCTCTTCTCGAAGCTGAGCGCGAAGCCGCAAAGATCGTCGAACAGGCACGCCAGTACCGCCTCAACAGATTGCGCGAGGCTCGTGTCCAGGCCGCTGCAGAGATTGACGCTCTCAAGTCAGCCAAAGCCAAGGAGCTTCAGCAGTACGAGAGCGAGCATTCGGGATCGACTAGCGCAGCATTTGACAGCGTGAAACAGAGCACTTTGGGCCAGCTGAAGGCGGTGGCAGATGCATTTGATACGAACAGGGATGCGGCACTCAAGCTGTTGATTGACGGAACTTTGAAGGTGGAGCCGAAGGTACACACAAACTATCGACCAACCGATGCCGTGTCGACTGCAATCACATCTGTTGAGGTATCTCCATCTCCATAATCGATTCTCGACGAATAAACAATTGTACCCAAGTTCTTGTTTCTTACCTTTAAAAAGAGAGAAAAACAAACAAACAAACGAGCGAACAAACGAATGAACAAACAGATGTAATACTTTGGTGATAGTAATAAGAAAGTGATAAGCAAACTGGAATGATGCAAAGCGAGCAGTTTATAATCCGCCAATGTCGGTCACAATAGTATCAACTTTGTTTGTCGTGCTTTCTGAGACAAGCAATATTCACTGTTGTCATCTTCTTCGTCACTGTTATCCCGGCCATCTTCGTCGTCATCGTCGACTGTCTCTTCCTTGGCCGTTAATGATTCCTTCTTGTTTACTGGCTTCTGAAGCGACCATCTTTGGCATAAATGCTATTCAAATACACCTATTCAGTCCAAACCTGTCAATGTTCAATCCAAAAGCAGGAAGCACTAGCTAATAAACACACTAGGGTAACCAGTTGGGGAAGGGAGGAGAAGGACCGGGGGTAATGGCAGAAGAACTCTCTCACCCCCAAAAACTGCATGCACTCGCCTGTATGGTAATGGCCTGGAGAACGAAGTTGATGGGGGAAATGTTCATTTTTTATTATCACAGCCTCTTTCTCAGCAGTACTGTGAGATGTTTCCATCTCCGCGAGCAGAGATAAAGATGTGAAACGACTTTTGACGTCGCTGCCAACTTTCCCGGCTCCTCTCCATCAGCTGCTTGAAACACACCCAACAGTGTCGTCTGCATTCACAAACTCACAAACTCACAAGCTCACAAGTTCTTCCTCCATTCTTCCATTCCTGCTCCTTTTCCTCCTCATTATCCCTGGCTTGTCGTTTGCTCACCTCTCGCTGTTCTCGGTGCATCATAGTTTTTTTTTTTTGCACCAAGGGAAAGACAGAGACCGCGACCGTTTGTGTGCCTGTGTGTGTGTGTGCCTGTGTTTAGCGGTGTAGTGGTGTAGCGGTGTAGCGGTGATACACTTGTTTGTACGAGCTCGCTCTTTCTGGTTTGCTGTTCGTTTCCTTGTTCAACCTATAATCTGCCTGCCCTGAAACGGTTCATTTGTCCGACACACTGCCTACTCGCATACAACTTTACAGTTCGCCAGTATTATTAGACAGGCGGATACTTCAGCCCATTGACACTCCCCCTAGCAGCCTCTCCCTGTATCATCGTAGCATCCTGCGGTCGGCACAGCGGCCCCAGGAACCTTTACACAGCTCAGCTGAGCAGAGCAGAGCATCTACGACAACAGCAGCAACCGCCACTTTCAAGCAACTTCAGCTCTCTCTCACACACACGAGGAGGAACAAACTCTCCAAACCATTCTCTCTGGTTCTGCTTGAAACTTTATCTAGCAACTCGCGCTCTCTTTTGTATGTTCACCAGCAGCAGTGGCAGTAGTCATCCTGTTGGCCACCAACACCAGCAACACCAGCAACACCAACAACACCAGCAGCACCAAGAGGAGATTCTGCGCTATGTCCGACCAGCGCAGATCCAGCCATATCTCTCTCAAAACCTTGCTCAGGTTGTACCTATTAACAGCTCATCTGCATCTGCTTTCTCCTCAAATCATTCGTCATCATCATCATCGGCAGCAACAGCAGCAGGCGCGACATCTGGATTCTACAACTCGCTAAACATTGCCATCGACGAGATTGTATGGCTACTACTATCGTGTCAAAGCACTGGCTTGGCGCCAATTGGTATTACACATTATACGAAGGCATTCGATGTATTGCTTGGATCTGGCCAGCGCGAGCGAAACTCACTGAATCGGCTATTGGAGACACCTGGGCCAATCTATCGGCCGCAAGTGGCATCCATCCTGCCAAATGAAACTCCATCCTCCGGTTTGAGTAATTTCAGCAGCATTCTCAACCAGCTCGGGCCAGTTGCAGTGCCATATGATCCATCTTCATCCAGTTCAAAGTCTCAGCCATACCAGCAGTATAATCAGCAGCAATACAATCCGTACGGGGCAAGTGGAGGAGGCGGTGGTGGAGGCGGTGGTGGAGGCGGTGGTGGTGGCGGTGGTGGGCCAGTCAAGTACACTGACGACTTCCCTGTTGAGTTGATATTCGATCATGTTCGACTCCAAATCGCGTATGTTACATCAGGCGGCAAATGCGGGTCCCAGTCCGGTTTACTCGACTTTGCTATCTTGCGACGATACGGGGCTACCACTAGCACTGAGTGGGATCACATTGTGCAAACACTGGCGTCATTTGTCAGCGGCACAGTCAACTACTTTCTATCCAAGTCAATTGCCAGGGCTCAGAAACGGTCGCGGCGCACAGTGTTTGCGAGAGACTTTGTGATCTCATTGGGAGCAGATCCGTGGTATTCCATTATGTTTCAGGCTCTGCTGGAATCAAACAGATTTGAACAGAGATTGGATATGAACAGAAAAGTGCACAAACAGAGCAGAATTGAGAGATGGGCAAAAGTGGATATGGAGTCGTCAAAAGGTAGAGGTGGCGGTGGCGGTGGTGGATTGCTATCATTATTTGGAAAGAAATCATCAGCTGCCGTGGCACCAAACTCATCATCAACCACAGCAGCATCTGGTCTGGTGAACATTGGAGGCAAAGGAAGGATTTCATCAGATGATGAAGATAGAGACGCATATCGGAGATGCTCCTCACCTGATGTCAACTATAAGCCAACCATTAAGCACGATGAAGCAAGAAAATTAGCCAATAGATTGTCAATGGCCACTGCTATTTTGCCTAGAGAACGCCACGCTCTGAGTGTTCAACATTTTATCCAACAAGAACAACAGCCTCAATCACACCCAGCAGCTTCCCTTGCACCACTCCAGCAACAGCAACAACAACAGCAGCCGTTAAAACTACCACTGGGGCATCCTGTTTCAGGGCCAGGAAAGACTCGTGGACTCGAAATCAACATGTCACATGCCAGACTTGGATATTCAGGTGCAAGCATAATGAACATGGATGACCACCCAGACAATATCAGTCTGAACTCGATTGATGTCGTATCGATGATGCCGCATCCACCCGTTCAACATGCGCACGTGTCTGTCCAGATGCATGCTCCGTACTCAGCCACCAGCTCAGCAACTAGTCTGGCAGCAGCATCGACTCACACTCTGCAACAGAATGGAATGAGACCACGGTCACCCAGCATGGAGACTGTTGATGAGGAAAAGCTTGCTGGAGCACAGCTGTTTATGTTTGGAGCCTCTAGCTCACGCAAGAGTGGAGGTAGTGACGCTTCGAGTATCAAGCAGGTGTCGAGAAGCAAGACTGTGGTTCCAAGTTCAGCTTCGCCTGCCACATCGACCTTTGATACTGCTGCCAGCTCTCTGCTGAATGGATCGCTGTTCTTCCGCAAGAAGAAGACTTCAAATGCCACAGCCATCAATGCATCAAATGAGAGTTTAACTCAGCAGCAGCATCAACAACAACAACAACAACAACAACAACAACAACAACAACAACAGCAGTACAATCACCAACAACAACAACAATTTCAACAGTCGCCGATCCCGGTTGGAACGGGTCCTGCATCTGTTCAACAAACAATGCCCACGATGTTGTTTGCACCTCCGCTTGGAGGTGGTCGCGCTCGCACTGCCTCTGGAGCATCGCCTGGTAGCTCGTTACACAATGTGCCGGTCAGCCGTCCACCTCACCAGCAACAGCAACAGCAACAGCAGCAGCAACAGCAAACTGCACCAGCGTTCGATGCATCGGCGCCACAAATCAACATTTATGACTACTTTTTGCCCCAAGCAGCCAATCAACAACAACAACAACAACAACAACAACAACAACAGCAGCAGCAGCAGCAGCAGCAGCAGCAACCCCCTCAGCCACCACCACGTCGGCCAGTTGGTAGCACAGGGAACGGTAGTATCAATGGTAGTAACACTAACCTAGCGTCACCTATGACGAACCAGCTTCCAACTCCACAGTCTTCATCGCGTGGTGAAGTATATGGACTGCATGGTGCTGGGGCAAATGGTGATGGCTCCGCGCTGACATCAACCTCCTCTCTGGCTCGGCCAGTCCGCCCGTATGCCCACGCAGCTGGTGCTGACAGTGCCAGCAACAATAGTGGCTTCAATTCTCCAACCAGTTCCATTTGCACAAGCACGAGCGGCCGCGGCCTGCGTGATGCTCCAACACCAACACCGCCCACTCAACAGCTGCCTCAAACTGTACCACGGCTATTGCCAGCGTCAGGGCCAGTCTCTGTCAGCGCTACATCAACTCCAGCCACCTCAACTC